>VWYI01003896.1:34467-87102 GCA_013399455.1 Anthoscopus minutus
CGCGCAGAGGCAACGCGGGGGGCGGGCGGCGGCGGCGGGGGGGCCCGGCCCTGCCCCGCCGCACCGGAGGAAGGAGCCATCCAACCCCCCGAGCAGTTCCCATGCTTCAGCCCGGCAGAGCCAAGCCTTTTCACCATTTGCACGTCCGTAGCGGTCCCCCCCCTCCTCAGCTCCCCGTGTCCTTTCTCGTCTTCCCCCCTGGCTCCGTCTCTTCTCGTCGTCCCCGGCCAGCTGTGAGCGGCGGCGTGTCCCACGGTGGCAGCGGGAAAAGTTGCGTCTGTGCCCCGGGATAGAGGACCGAGCCTAAACCAGACTTTAGAAACCTTGTAACTCTTAAGGGACCGAGCAGCCGAATCTTGAAGCTTTACTAATCTACCAGAGCATTTGTAGATATATTTGACATCTATTGTTTAAAATAGATGGATTTTATTGGGGCCCAGGGAACTTTCTTCTCCCTGCAGGAATGTTACATATTGTATAGACAAATGAGTGACATTTCATACTGTGTATATATAGAGATGTTCTATAAGTGTGAGAAAAGTATATGCTTTAATAGACTACTGTAATTATAAAATATTTTTAATTAAATATTTTTTTGTAAATATTATAAAGGTGTGTATGTTTTTTTTAATCTGTGGGAATCTCTCTTTAGAAAACCACAGCTCGAGTGTGGAGCTGCTAATGTGGAAATATCTTGAATGTTTAGGACTCTTTTTGTCCCCAAATGTCCTTTAGACTCAAAAGTTGCAGCTTTAGCTAGTGGTCCTGCATGATTGCATGAGGCGTCTAATTGCAAATAAACTTGTTTGGAGTCCATACAACGTGTTTTCCTCAATCTAGACTTAAAATGTTTGTAAGTGTATTATACATTTTGAGACTACATTTTAGTCATTTAGGCACAGGGGGTTTTAGTGCATTCTATAAAAGTAGGAGTAAGATGTAGTGTTTTTTACTGAAATGAGAAGAACAAATTCTATCTAGTTTTTTTGTATTATGAGGGCAATGCTTTAGATCTCTAACCAGCTTTTTTTAAATTTTTTTTTTAAATCTGCTCTTGAATTAGATCAAGAAATTTGTTGGGGAATTTCATTTTGTGCCGAAAGGTTTTATTGCAAATTTGTGTTCCTACAGCTTATTAGTTACTTAAAAACTGAAAACCGTTCTCTGCTTGCAGCCAAAGGGCAAACCATTAACAAAAGCAGTTGCTGTTTCCTTCGTCCAAAGAGTATTAATAGTGAACTGCAGAAGGGCACATGGGCAAAGTCATTATGATCAGTGATGTAAACTCATCTTAAAATGAACTTAAGTAGACCAAAAATCGGATAACTGTGTCAAGATTATTTTTCTAGTACAAAATTACTTCTATTTCACTGCAGCTATGTTACAGTTAAAATCCTGTTTAATCTCTGTGATGTGTAACTACTACATGTGAACATTAAACTAGATTTACCTGTCTTTAACTGTGATTCTTCAGCTTATTTCTTCAATCCTCTGAATTTGCACATTCTCTTCACTATTTGTGTGTAGAATTTGATGGGTGAATTATTTTTATGGCAAGGCTTTGTACAGTCAAGTCTTGCTGGCTGGAAACTTGTGTCCAGGCTCAGTGAAAGATCCTCATCTTGTGTGATCAGTAGCCTGCGCACTAGTGAAATGGGATTTTCAGAGTGGGAGAATTAAGTAGGATTTAATTGGGTGCTTTGTAAATAGCTAGCCAACTGTGTGTGTAACATGGTCTGTTTGACTAAAAAAGAGGATTTGTTTCAGATTATACAAGTGTCAAAAGTACTATAACCCAAGGGAGGACTTCTATTAAGTTAAATATTTATAAGGAAATTCACTGTGGGGGTCATGAGGTATTGACTACAGTGATAGTGTCAACAAGATGAACACTCTCTTTATCAAAATAATTGCGTAAAGAGCAAATCAAAAAGTGCCTAACACATCTGCAAACACAAGGCCTCCTGTCGCTGCAAGTGCTTTAAAGGCACAGGCATTTTACAGACTGAGCAGGGGCTTCAGCGATGGGGTGTGGGTCACTGTGTTGTACTCCCCCAGCTCTGCTGTAGCAATTTTAGTTAATTTAATGAGCAAAATACATGTTCTTGTAAAATTAAGCCTCAAACCTCATATCCTGAATCTCCGAGCTACTTCCATGACAGTAACAATGCTATCAATAGGATTTTTTACTGCACTTCAGGCATTTTTCCGTTGTGTTAAAAAAGGAGAGAAGCAACATTTTTTTCCAAAGTATTGGTTTAAATTTACATCCATTTTCTTTGTTTACCCTATTAATATTTGTAGTCTTCTGCTTACTTCAGCTTGTATAGCTCAGGTTATTTTGTATACAGTTTTTCAGTAACATTTGTTTTCAGTACACTTAGTTTCTATCCACTGTTGCCAAATTACAGTATTCCATGACACAGAAGAGGAAGCAAGCAAAAGGTGCTGTCCTAAAATGTAAAACTATCCTGTAGAGTTTCTAAATATCAAAGCTGATGTATCCTGAGAGAGCTGGTAAATTGCTGAGCTGCTCTTGAAGGAAGAACGTACCAGCCCCAGATTGTTTCAGGCCAGGGCAATCTCCCGTTGAGTTTCCAGCTTAAGGATTTGGGTTTGCTTTCTGAAAAACTTGTGGTGCAACAAGTTACGACCTCTAGAAAATGAAGTCTTACTAAACAGCTATGAAAATTTTTTCTGTTATATGTAGTATTCTTCAGAAATGCAAAAGCCTGCATATAGCACTCAGAAAAGTCTTACCAGATGACAATAGGTGCTGGTCTTTACTTATTCCTTATGCTATGTACAATACACTAAAGGAATTTCTAATCGCTTGCTTCCTAATGCCTGGGATCAGCGCAGTCCTAAATGTAGCCATAATTGTTTTTTGTTTTTCAAAGATTCTAGTCTTTCATCATACTGTAATCCCATATCTTGTTTAAATAATGTTTTCCATATAGCAAAAGGCATAAATGTTTGAACAAAGGCAAATTAAAAGGACTTTCTTCTAATGCCTTGAATTTTCTCTTAGTCACAAAAGCATTCCTTAAAAGGAGCTTTTTGATTGCGTGATGAGAGTTGTGGTGAGGCTGCCAGATTAGGAATTAGGATACCAAATTCTGTTCCCAGCTCTGCTACTGAGGCTCTTTTGTGACCTTGAGCAAGTCACTGGCTGTCAAACTTCTGGTTTTCCACTTCTATCAGTGGTAACAGGCACTCATCTTTATAGAAGCAAGGAGATGAAACAGGCAAAATGCATTCCTGTTTAATCATCTTTCTTATGTAGAGTGAGTTTTTGGTAAGAAAAGAAGTATTGGGAAAGTTGAAGTGATTACCAGGAGCTTTCCTAAGGAGGAGCTGACTTGGAAATATACTGCAGTAGAGATTTGAAGGAACCTCTATTCATGGGACTCTGAAATTGTCAAGGACTAGAAAACAGTCTCTGGGAGTAATAGAGGAGGGAGCCAGGCACTTTCTATCTGTAACTTGAATGCTGTCTGCAAAGCACAGCGATGGACGCTGCTAATGCTGCAAGCCCGTTTTGGTGAGCTGTGGCATGGCAGTCCCAAACCTTGCAGGTGCTGAGTCTCCCCTCTGAAATTTCCAAGTGACAGGAAAGAGTCATTCCATTCCAAATGCCAGCTCCTGCAGCACTTTTCCTGCTGTTTCACATGGGAATTGTATTTATTTTCACTTTCAGTAGTGTTCCTTTTAAACAGTTGCATTTTCAGCCACAAGTGAAATGGTCATAAGGAATGCCATAGCTGTCCTGCTGGTTGTTCCGAGAGTTAATGAATAAACCATGTATAGGATAAACAGGTTTATGCAAATGCAGAGCAGCACTTCACTATTATTTGTATTTTCAATGCTTTGTAGCTGTAGAAGTCAGATTTCAGTAAAACCTTTAGAGTCGGAAAGAAGAAACCACGGTACAAGTAATTCAAGTAATTGTTTTAGATGCAATACAATTTACTGGCTTCTCCAATAGTAAGGTTTGCAATACTGAATAGCGTGCTTCCAAAACAGTATTGAAAACGTTCTGCTCTCCAGTCCCAGAACATGTGATCTGAAAACACTGGCTAAATATATTCCCCCCATACAACTGCTTGCTTTTTTGCATTAGAAAATCCACCCTTTACTCTCATTCCTGGGTAAGAGAAAACTTGCGTCCTCTGCCTACCAGTAGAGCTTCTTTCCCAAATGTCCAAAGCAGGCATGCACGCACCAGCCCTTGTGATACATCAGAGCTGATCTGGGGACTGGGCACCCTGGGGCTGGATAACCCTTGGCAGCTTGGCTGCAGGCCATTGCCAGCCATATGCCAGCGTCCCGTGGGTCAGAGGCAGCCTCTGAGCCACCACATCCTGCTCATACCTTCTTGAAGCCTTTTTGCTGTTCACAGCCTGAAAAAAACTAAAAAATTCTCATGGATCAGGGTATGGTGTAAACTGCAGTGTGATCACAGCAACATGGACACGTGGAGGAATTTTCTAAGTTGGCATCCCTCCTCCTTAGCAAAACATCTGCCAGAGAAGAGCCATGTCACTCACAGAACACTGGGGAAGGAGCAGTCCAAACCTTTCCGAGTGCTGCGCATAGGCACAAGCCCATCAGCCAGATGCTGATGAGTGATGGACCTGGCTGCTGGGCACACTAAGTACTGCAAGGAAATGTTTCCCCCTTTTTTGTTCCTCTTGGAGGTATAAGGGGGCACACAAGACTATTTTCAGTCAGAGCTTGGCAGTGCTGAGGCAGTTGAGGACCTGTAGGCATAGCCCTAAAAAGCACATCTCCACACACAAAGGTGCAAACAATGCCAGTGGGTTGTGGTTCCCCTCCTGTCCCCCGTGTCTCTCAGAGGAGCACAGGCCAGGAAAGCAGAGCACTCTTCTGGCAGCTTAATTCAAAATAGAGGACATGGCAATGGCTGGAATGAATTAGTCCTCATTTGTAATTTCTCAGCCTGTAGGGAGAAGAGCTGGCACCCTGGACTTTGGCACATAGAGACAGCAGCATTCCCTCTCCATATGATGTGCAACAGCAGCACTGTGCGGGATGTGGGACAGGGCAGTGAGGGCTTTTCTTCCTTTGATGGGCATGAAACACTCTTTGACATGGGGCAAGAGTTATTTTTTATTTTCTTCTTCCCTACCCCCCCTCCACTTTTTCTCTTTTAACCTTATTTTAACCTCGGGTTTACTTCCTTTTACCCTTTCCTGGGTTTTTTTCCCAAAGATGATGTGTTTGTTAAAAGAAGCACTTTGACAATTTTCACAACATGTTTAATTTGCTTAAGGACCATAATGGCTTCTTCTGAACAGTGTGTCATGTAAATAAACCAATAAATTTTAACATGCATATTATGTACTCCATAGATCAATGGCTCCTTTGAAGCTCTTACCATTTTTCCTGTAAGTTCCTATTCAGATATTTTTAAATACACATTATTTATTCAACAGGCTATCTTTTCACTCAGAGATGCTGGTGTCTATGTCTGTAGCAATCTAGCATCTATATCTTGTTTAGAATATTAAAAAAATCAATTTTTCTTAGTCTTTTCAGCAGGTTGAAAATAATCCCATTAAAATGCGGTAACTGGAAAGAGTAGTTCAAATTAATGAGACTGAAACACCTCCATTTAAGATCATTTTATAGAGACTTTGTTGTCTGTTCCCTTTTACCTTCTCCAGTAGCCCTGGAAACATGCAGGGCCAGAAACAGGTGACATGTGTGGGCTGCAGTGCAGATATTGGAACCCTGGGAGGGTTTGGGAGGGTGGCAGTGCCTGGGCTTAGAGGGGCAGATGGACACAGTGCTACAAGCCAGTATTTCCCCTTGACTTCTGATGTGTCTGTTCAGAGATTGAGGGATCCATCCCAGCAGGCACATCATAGTACTGGGGCAGCAATCATGCAAAAGGACAATTTCTATCCCCACTTAGAAAGCTGCAAGGCGAACCCAGCAAGCTCCCGGGTCCTTACAGGAGTAGCCTATGAGATGGAGGGCTCTGACCTCCATGCAGGATAATGAAGGAGGGAAACCAGGGCCGAGAAGGATGAAGCTCATTTTTAAATGCAGAGATCTGCAAGAATAGAGGTGGAAACATCAAAAATTGCTACCAAATTAATTTGCTTGTAGTATGAAGCCTTTTGTCTCACCTTGTTTAAACAGTCCCACTTCTGTGTTTAGTTTACTTGTGCTAATATCCCCCAGAGGCTTCATCATTTGCTATTGATGAGCATACCCAGAAAAAGAAAAAGAAAAAAAAAAAGGTGGTGCTGTCCAAGCAATTAATTCTTGTTTCCAAGTGCTTAAAATTCAGCATGTCCCCTCAGTTCCAAAGGTGCTAGATCTTCAAAACCAGCAAGCTGCTTACAGTCAGCTGGGAAACCCCAAGTTATTTTGGAGCACATAAAAACATTCAGTGCTGATAAATACTCACACTGTGTTTTGCATCTTCATAATTTGGGATTCCATTTACTTGACATATGCAATAAATAAAGCAATAAATAAAATATGCTCCCTGCCTCAAGGACGTTTCTCTGTGTAAGCTGCAGCCTGGTGTACAAAGGAAGGTTTGGAAGGATCCAAAGCAGCTGGTGCTACACATCTACCACACTTCTTTATTCTAATTCACGGACACCTTCATAAAAAGGTGAGTATGAACAATGCTCTTTAAACTATGATGGAAGCAGATGTGGATAAGTATTCTAATAAGAATATAAAGCAGTAAAAAGAGAGTACTGCTTTAGCTGGAAAAAAAATTTCATTAGCTCTTTTTGGTAAAAAATGTTTTTACCTAAAGCATTGGAAACTCCAGTGACTCAGCTCTTGGATCAAATGCCCACCAAAGTCTTTCCATCACCTTCAGCAGATGTCAAATGGCAAATTCACATGAATGAATGGGCACATTTAGGTCTCTGTAGTGCACTGCTTTGCATGGACAAAATCCCATTATGCTTCCTCCAGGCCTCAATTAGGAGACAGATTTTGCCATTTTTTGACGATTTACCCTAGACCTACACTTTTGTCACTGGTATAAGAAGCTGGGCATAGATTTTAACCAAGCAGAACACCACCAGGACCCACAGCTCTTAACTTTCGCCTGTTCTAAAACCATGACAGCTCTCAATGCAAAGACTTACATGTGACTCAATAGCAGCAGCAGCTCCATCAGAGTGCAACGGTGAAGGAAATTAATTGTGAGGCCCAGCCTGTCCCTGGCTTGGCCTCAGACTCAGTCTCATGTTAATCACAGAATTATAGAACGGTTTGCATTGGAAGGGACCTTAAAGATCATCTAGTGCCAACCCCTCTGGCACAGGCAGGGACACTCGAGCAGGTTGCTCAAAGCCCCATCTGACCTGGCTTTGAAATACCTTGGGAGCTGTAAAATTCCCATTTCCATTGCCATGTGGGTTTTGAGTTGAGTTTTGCCATGAGTTTGCCCATGAGTTACTTTAGTGGGCAGGGTCAGATGCTCACTGCCATCAGTTGCTGGGGAAGCTTGCATTGTATTTGGCTTGTATGCTGAATATAAACAGAGCTATCTGTCAGTATTTGCTTGGATTCATTGAAATATTAAAACAAATGCTTGTGTCTGTGTTGCAGGGCAAGGTCTTCTTTATTTTGCTGGGGCAATAGCCATATTGAAACAAACTGTATTTTGTTTTCTTTCAGACAGGTGTGATGGCACACCTGTGGAGCTCAGGCTTGAATAGCAACTCGTAACCTTTGTGGGTAAGGTGGGGGGCAAATCCTGCTTAACAAGGATGTCAAACTGATCTTTGTTCCCTTCTCCCAACCAAGTATCTGTGGCAACAAACTGGAGACAGGTAAACAATCGGCTTCTGCTACTGCAAGCTTTCCATTTACAGTTCACCAGGAGCTCTTATTATATGAAAGGAAAGGGTGGATGTGGTGTCAACACAAGGTAATAGTAATATTATTTGAACAGGTGTGTGGGGTGTTGCTAAAGTGAGAGAACGGGCGAGCTGTAGGGAGCAGTTCTTACAGGGCTGTGCATGTAATAACCAGAGCTCACCCGCGTGTATTATCATAACAATCATGTGTGGTGGTGGGTTTCACAATAAGCTGGTCTGATTTACCCGGTGCATTAAACTAGTTTTGTTGTTTCTCTCTTCCTAACTCCCTCCTGGAAAAGAGCCTGAAAAAATACGCACACTAAAAATTTGGCGAGCAGACCCACCGTGCACGCAGCTACAGATAGATAACCCACGAGGTCACAATTATCCCCCAGATTCCACTGCTCCACAGGCAACTTTGCTGCTGATTTATGTCTTGGAAAGAGAGAAAGCAGATTAAGCATCTCAGGACTGCATTACAAAGGGATGGCAGGTTTGAGGCAAGTGTTAAGGCACCGTGGAATTGGGAGAGTCGAGTACCTCAGCAGTTTTGTCGATACATCTATTCTCCGTAATGCAGTTAATTTTAATAATGTATTTCCAGTCTGTGATGTGTGTTAAATTGATATGTATCTGTGATTCGAATGTATATTCATCTCTGTGTGTATAGAGTTAGATGAATATCCTTTCAGCAAGAAAACTGTGCCACAGTAGAGAATGGAAACAGTAAAAATAATCTTTTAGATTCTGCTTTTAAGGAGATGACTGGAATCACATTAGAAAGGATTAATGCAGTAGGTACATACCTTACTGAAATTTGCATGCTTCCATTGTGGGAAAGTGGGAAACAAAGGGAAAAATCATACCCTGATGTGCTCTCCAAGTAGAGCTATACACTGTGATTCACTGAAGACAGCCATGGAGGTTACAAAACAGAAATTAAGAGACAATATAAATTACATGAGGGTGTTCTAGACAATTAGACAACTCACTGGTCCATTTACAGTGCTGCTCATAGCTTTATATCAAATCTGATGAAAGAGTCGCAAATTTTAAGCGAGGAAATTTTTCGCTCCCTCCTCTCCTTAAGCCGTACTTTGTTTAGAGATACCTTAATGCGTATCCTAAGCATTTTAATAAGAAACTATTGCATGCCACTGGTTTGTGCAAACAGTAGTTGTATTATTACAGGGGATGAATTAATCTTCCAGGCGTCCATTTGTGTTACTCAGATCAGGCAGGGTTTATTTGCAAAGGGCTGACCCTGCTTCCTGGCAGGTTCGCCGGGAGGTGCCGTGCCAGGTTCCCTCCAGTGGATGCAAGAGGGTTCAGCTGGCACATCCCAGGGACTGCGGGGACAGTCACATGGCAGGGGCTGCCGCCTGAGGGAATGCGGGGCCAGTGACTGTGACAGCAGCGGCACCACGTCCTGGGTTCGACAGGCTCCTCCAGGGATTCTTTAGTAGGTACTGAAGGCTGGTAGGAAACAAGTATTCTTAAGCTTGGGTTTGCATTCTTCTGGTAATGCAGATTTAGCCCAAGGTCACACAAGAAATCTTTATTTCAAGCAGCTTGCTCCGTCTTAAGAAGAATTGCTACAGTATTTCCCTTTGTACACATTTCATTAAGTAAATGCTTAATAGCAGGGTGGCTGTCATCTTAGGGCAAATATTTTTGAAATCCCTTGTTAGTCACATCAGGTGTGCTTCTTCAATATTGCAACATCTGTTATTTGTTAGATGCAAACAGAGAATGAAAATGTGTATTTGCCTTGTCCTGGGCTCTTCAAGTAATTCAGGCAACCTGGCTGAATGTGCCGGAGACAGTGCTGACATTACAGTTATTTCAGAAGGGTAAAATTGCACCAAAACTTGAGTAGGGAGTAAACCAAAAAATGTTGTTTTACGCTTGGGTGCCCTCTAGTTCTTTTACAATCCAGTGTGTGTACTTTAAATATACCTTGATCCTTGGAATTTCCTTGTAGAAGTCAATGCTCTGCTGCTGTTCCAGCAGAGCAAACAGTGGATGGGCTCTTCACAAACAGTGGGTAAGTCACAGTCAGCTGAAAGGAGCACACTCTTGATCACAAGGGTCCAGGTTTCTGCAACAAAACAAGCATTTTGAACTTTCTTTGTAGGCATGATTACTTCACACTAGAAGATACATATTTCGAGGCTACATCATAAAAGTCTGATTCTTTGCTTTGGATTAGTTTTGCCAGTTTTTAAGGAAATACTGAAGTAATCAAAAATAACAGCCTGGTAGTGTTTTAGGTGTTGTTTGAAGAATTTAATTGAATAGGGACTTTAATGAGAGGGCAGTGAATTCTTAATTACCTCAGGCACAATTTAGCACTTTGCTCGTGTATGGTATTTATCTGGGGTGTATCAGTCTGTTATTAGTTGGCTGTTGCAGTGCAAGAGTTGGTGGCAAAGTCATTGTGGTGTGTGGCAGAAACAGCATTGCATCTGCACAACAGCCTATGCAAGAATTCCTTGAACATAGATGTGATATATTCATTATCATCAATCAATTAAGAGCTTGTTTGTGTTTAGGTTTGGCATACATATGTATATATATGTGCATATATATATATATTTATATTTATATATATATATATATGTAAGCGCCTAAAAATGTTGCATGTCTTCCACCAAATTTAATTTTTCAGTATGTTCGTCTATTTTGCGACTGATGATTTTCACTTGCTGACATTCTTTCGCGCACTTGGGAGTCGTCCCCTTCCTTTGGATCAGCCTAAGGAAAATGCTGCCCTCTCTTGAATTTGAGGACACAGTGCACCTCCTGGCAGAGGCTGCCTGGGGAGCAGGAGTCAGCGGATTCCTGAAAGATGGTAGTGACTTCTGCAAGGCTGATGAGTGTTGAGAAGGGCAGCACTCTATTTTAGAGTAGTAAACAGGGTTAAGAGAGTTGTTCTGAAGGATGCAAATTCTTTAAAATATAAATTGTCTCTCTTCCGAAAAAAAAATTTGAAAACAAGCAAATAAGCTTTATTCCATTACAGAAATAGCTTAGCCAGGAAAATGTCATTGTCTCCCATGCCTGCATAGAGAGAAGGCTAAGTCCTGGAATTCTTTGGACTACTTTCACTCAAATTTAAGGTTTTTCATTGACTGCTTCAGTTGTGAGTTTTGCTGAATGCCTATCTAGATCTTGGAGTCAAAGAGAAACTTTTTTTCTGCTAAGCCTTCTCTGAAGGAGGGGCGATGTGACTGGCTTCCACTGGTCCTCTGCAGCAGAAAAGAAATGATTGAGGTCACTCTAGTGTATGACAACCCCCAAAGCTTTCCCACTGGAATGGAGCCACAGGGTTCTACAAGCAACAGGATGTGTTGCTTGTAGAAACCAACATGTCACTGCCTTGAACAGCTTAGTCAGGAGATGTGTCTCCAGCTGTAGAGAGGAGGATGTTTCCCCAGCTGTTTCTCCTCTGACAAGCATGGATAGGGCATACTTTTCATGCATCTTCCTTCAAGGAGGGAATATAAAGGAGACCTTGTGAGAAAAGCTATTCTGAAGTAGCTTCTGCCTCCATTTCTTCAATAAGGGCATTAAAACAGACAAACAAAAAGCTTTCCCCTTCTTCCATAGATATCCCTGCTTGTAGAAAGATATGCACTTTTCTGCTGGAAGCAAGGGGTGAAAAGGACCATTAGGTGGTGTGTAGGAGGGATTGCCTAGAAAGTAGTCCTACAGCAAGCTAGCATCCCTAGGAGGGACGATATGCCTCTTTTGGTTTGTATTAACTCAGGAGATGCCACTGCAAATATGAGAACCAAGCTTCCTGGACATCAGACACTGCATGAGAGGAAGGTGAAGTAGGGGGTGCGTTGTGAAGATAAGGAGAAAAACATACATGTACATCTAAACCCATGGACTCTTTTTTACTGGTGTTATTTAGAAGGTTTTTCTGAACATACAGCTCCCTACCCAGCCCTCTTACAGTTCTCAGAAGCTAAAACAGGAAGGCAGCAAGAAGCAGCATGCAGGGAAAATAACTGGCTAACAGTAGCTGTGAATATTGTTAGTTACATGATTTGTGCAAAAGGATACACTTTTTGATATTTATCTCACTTTTCTGTACCTACAGTTATCTTTTTTTACACAAATATGAGAGTGAGTAATCCCAAATGCAATCTGAAAAAGGATAAACAGAAGGAGACTGTGCATGTATATGTCACTTGCACTGTATGCTACCTCATCTATATTAAATATGAGACAAAGTAATAAAAATAAACAATACAGTATTGTGTCAGTTGCAACTCAGGCAGTAACAAAATATTACCGCATTTTTTCTCACAAAGCTGGCTGTGTGGTGGCTGGAAAGAACCCTAAAGCATATAAAGCTCTTATCTTCATACATTTCCCTAAAGAATAATAGATCAGTCAGTGCTCTGATGCTGTTTTAATAATGTACAATTTACAATTCATTTGGTTACCAAGCACTCACAGTATAATTAATTTCACAGACCCTTTCTACACATTGGCATGGTTTATGACAGTACAGAGGGGAGATGGGAAAACTCTGTTCCCCCTGCTGTCACAGGAGAGTGCCTGGATGATGTGTCACCTGGCTGGTCTCACAGAAGTCCTGCCTTTGTAGGGGTGACAGAGTTTGATTCCCTCTTTCCTTCTGCCCCAGCTCCCACCTGCCCTTCCCATCCCCCTGCATGACCATCCCCATGGTGGATGTTGCCTTGAGGATGAGCCAGGCTCATCCTGAAGCTCCCAGTAGCATTGAGCCAGATCTGCCACATCCCTTTGAGTCACAGCAAGCCCTGAGATCTGCTGCAAGCACTGGAGCAAAAGCTAAGGTGAGCCCAGGGGAAGACTCAAGGACAAAAGGCAGGTGACAAGCCTTTAGTGCTTTTCAGCAGTGCCTCCCTTCACCCTTGCAGCTGGGGACAGGAGAGCCTGTCAGGAATACAGGTATTGCTTCAGTCAGGAGTGACTCTCCGTCCGAACTGTCAGTGCACGAGCCCAAGCTAATATCATTTAGCAGAAGCAAGACATGAAAAATGGAGGGAAAGGTTCCAGAAGCAGGCAGAATACGTATTGTTGGGGGGCTTATTTCTACAGTCCTGTTATTTTTCCCTTTATGGGCAATCTGTACAGTTGCCTGAGAGACTTAAATAATGGACTCTGTCTGCAATGAATGGAGCTGCTGTTCTGTGATGTCTTGCACATCAAAGCAATTTTTTTGAATCTGCATTAACCTCTTTGATAGAGACAACACTGTGAGGAATTCAGCAACTACAGAGAACCTGCGGGTCTGCACATCCACCCGGAGCTTGCTTTGACAGCGGTGTATGAATTGCTATTGAAGTGATGGTTTTGTTTCCATTATCAAATAAACAGGGGTTTCCTTTTCTGAATTTGCCAAACATTATTTTCCCGTTTGAAGTTCTTGATTCCTATACATGCACAGTGTATGTATACACATACATGGATACTCACGTATATGTGTATATATGCATATATAGGCACACACACATACATATACGTATATATGGTTCTGTTAGATATATGTGCCTGAGGGTAGAGGTCACAGTTTGTCAAGGCTGAGCACAAAATCCTGGATATAAACACACAAGAACTTACCCTGAAATGCAGCTTAAATCTAGGCTTACTAATTTACTGCATCTACAGTTGCAGTTTCTCTCCTTTTTTCTTAGATGTTCAAAAGCGGGTTTATTCTAGAGACTGAAGAACATTTTAAGCCACAACCCTAAATGTTTGATTAACCCCTATGCGACCTGTGTGGTTTTCGCAAGACATTAACTTGTAAGAGGTAATGTAAGAGGTACATTTCTTGCACTATGTCTGCAGCTGACCACGCAATCCTAATGATTTGGTTTTGTAGTCTCTTACTTAAACAAAAATATGGTGAGGCAGAGACCATGAGATACTGCTTTCACATCTTTTTTCCATATGAGATTTAACATAGTGATGAACATATAAACATAATGATGACCCGCTGCTCTTATTTTTTACATCTATAGAAACTCTACTCTTCTGTGAATCAGGGCGTATCTATAAACTAAGTGAAACCAAAAAAGATTATTAAGGATACCATGTACATATGTATAAAATACCAACAAGTATTGTTATTACTATTAGCATCATCAATTACTCTTATTCACAATATAATCAAAATTTAGTGCTTGTGTGGTTAATGTACAAGGTTCACTTCAAAACAATGCTCAAAATCTCTCCCCTGCAGTTAGATTTACAGGGGGTTTAAAGCAATGCTCGTGTGGCATGAGAGGGCTGATAGAGTCCTATTCTCTCCAGGAGAGTGTTGGTCACTTTTCTGCCTGAGAGAAAGCACCTAGGAAAACCTGGTGCACACCTAGGATGTGGAAAGTAGCAAACCTGAAAAACTTTGCTTTTCACCTTTGAATATCAAAGAGTTAAAATCTAGCCTTCAATTCAAGTGATTTTTTTTCAAGCCCGCAGTTTTGGAATGGATGAATGTCTGTGTAATTATCTATTATCTGCTTTTTTACCTGTTTCATTTCTCTCCCATACAATATGCCTCTTAGCATAATTTCTTTTTTTCAGTTCAAAAATATTTTATTTTGACTTGATGTTGCTCAAGAAATGATCACAACTGTGTTCATAAAATTCCTGCAAGCACCAACCTGGTTGCAAGGCAAAACTTTTTACTTTGAATTTTCAGGTTGATATCTATCAAAGAGAAGCAAAAAAGCATTGCTAGGAAGTACTCTTTGCTTTATTTCAGCGTTTTTTTCAGTACTAAAATCAAAGAAAAATTTCTCAGACATGAAAGTAAAATTTTTAAATCCACAATGGCTTAACAGTATTTCAGAAGTTATAGCATTTATGAGAAATACACAGAAAGATATTTTAAAATTGGATCACCCATTTCCTTTGGAAAAAAATAAGCTAGCAATCAAACCTAAAAACTAGCTAAACCAATTATCTTTCTTTTATGACCACTTGGGGAAGAAGGAGTCTTTTCCTGTTTCTTAGTCCATATTAAATATGAGTTGGAATGAAGACGACCTTTGCAGTGGAAAGAAAGGGGGCCTGGCTGGGGTCTGCATCTCACTGTCATAGTTAGTTGTGTTGTACACCTTTCCTCCCATTCCCTCTTCCTGAACCCACAGGGACCCCTGGCACTAGGTTAGATGTACTCTGATGAGGAGGACATCTGGCACAAGATGGCCCCAATCCATTCTCCTAATCCCCCTTCCCTATCAAAATGCCTGTTGGGAATTGTCCCTGGCGAGTGTTAACGGTGAGCTGGGTCCAGGGATGGCTGGGGAGAGTCATACTTGACCCAAGTCAACACCATGCCAAGGACTGCTGTAACAATTTAACAATCTGGAAAATTGAGCTCCAGCACCTGGGGACGTTCCCTGGCACTGTTTCCTTGACTATCTGCACGTGGCCAAAGAGAACAAACCGATTGATAAATACCAACGTGATGGCACAGGGTTGGAATGCATGACAGCAGCAATCCCACATGCTGGCCCAAACATTATGCTGAAGTTTTGCAAATCAACTAATAAATGTAGCGATTGCTTTTAAAAGAGAGTCTAAAATTTGCCATAAAGGGAGTCAAATCCCCAAGCTGAAGGCAAGATAACACTTAAGTGGCTTATTCATGAAAAGCTACCACTTGACTTTCCACAACAAACTTGCCAACGTAAAGCTTCGTGGAAGGAATGCAAAACAGCCAAGCGAAGCTCAAAGAAGAAAAATATTTTCGGTCAAGGACAAAATAATCATATCATCTCGAGCTGTGACACACCAGCTTACTTAGCTTTGATTTTACCAGCATAACTACCTGGTGCTTTGAGTGATCAAGGTGCCCACAGCTGTAATCTAATGTGATCTGGAGCTTATTCACTGATCACAGCTGTGTAATTTCAGGTAACATGCTTCCCTTGTTTAGTTTTGTTTAACATTGTTAAATATATAGTCAGACCATCTGCACAGTATTTTTTTAAATTGGAAATTACAACCATAACTTCCTTTTTATATATCAATAAACTAAATAGCAAAATTTCAAAGGGATCCTTCTCTACCAAACAGTGAAGCAGAATGTTTGTCCCACGCCACACCATTGCCTAATTGCACACTAATTGGACAAACGTGATTAAATATTTCAAGATCTTTACTAATTGCCTCTATTTTAGCTTTAAAATTTGCTTGCCACCAACAAATTTAATGACACTGGTGTCTAGTCATCAGCAAAAAGCCCAAGAGTTGCTCTTTAAAATGTACCTAGTCAGAATATTTACTGATTGTGCATTGTTGTTTCCAATGTAGCTTAATTAGAAATCCAATCAGTTCTCCAAGTCTAATTATACTTGATTTGTAGATTCAGACTATGATACATAATGAAGCTAAGCAGCTAACAGTAAACGTGCTTGAAATGTAACAATAAGAGAAATATTTTTAATGCATGCCTTGTTATCATTTTAGAAACTCCGAGTAATATATGAGATCAAACACAAAGGGAAATACGGAGATTTATGACTCAATAGATTTTTAAAAAGCCCATGTTTTATCCTGCAGCAATATAACTGGCGTATGTTTAGTGTTTAAAAATATTTCCTTTGTTTGTTTACTTATTTGTTTCAACAAGATAGCAACATATATTTTGTGGATACATTGATGTCTGTACTTGGTTGCATTTATCTTGCATGCCATTATTCTTGCCCTATATTTTAAATGGCATTATGTATCAGAAACTGGGAGCTGAGTTAGAGATGGTTACTAAGGAAGCAGTTCCCTTTAGCTGAAGCCCTACATCTTCAATGCACCCTTAATTTACTCTTCTTTCTGAGAAATATCCTTTAGGGGCCAAGGGCCAGATGTTTCTTTTTATTCCATGCTGTGCAGGGAAACACATCTGCTCTGCTATTATTTTTTACCTCAGTCCCACAGTCTGAACATTGCAGCTGCAGCCTTACATCCATGTTGTAGGATCAAACCAATAGCGTGTCACTTTTGGTATTGCCTACAATGTCCTTTTATTAGTATTTGTGTGTAGCAGCAAACTTTTTAATCATGCTTAAGTAATGAGCAGCATATTTCCTGAAGAGCAGGCAAAACTCCTCCTCATGAGGAGGAGGAAGGAAGATCGTTAGCAAGTCACAAGACTCCTTGTTGCTTCCTTGTGTTTCCTAGAGAGGAATCCACAAACAGCCATGCTTTTCTGTTAAGAAAACTGTAGAGTTACCCACAGATCTTTCAGAAATCCTGTTTTATTGTTACATCCCTATCTTGGAGGCTTTTTGGACATCTTCAGGTTTTTGGGAACCTCTTGTTGCTCCTAAAGGGTTCACCGAAGGATATACTTTCTTTGCTAGAAATTTTTAGAGGTATACAGATTAGAAACAGTTAAAAACCACCTAGGTTATCTCATATGGGAAAGAAAACCCCACCTGTAAACCTGCAACAGAAAATATTAGAATCCCAAAATCCACATGAAAGGAGAAGCCAGGTAGGCAGGAACCACCTTCAAACAGCATTAGAAGCAAGGCTGCAATAGAAGGAACTTGAGGCTCACTGACCCTTTCCTCTTTAGAGGAAAGCCCCAAGGGGATGTAGGTAGCTCTTAATAGTCTCTCCTTATCTTTTTATTCTAAATCTCTTCTTAAATCAAAACCCAGTCTTTTCCTGCAAATCAAAAACATAACCAACTGGCAAGTCTTTGTGTGGGGCCTACAGGAGACAAATGTTGAAAGCTCACCCCACTAATTGCTGCATTTCTGAAAGAAGCTAATAACTAAAGCAATTCATGAATAAAAGCTGTTTCCCGAGTTGTGGTAACACCACTAAGAATATGAAGGATGAGAAAAGGGAGGAGGAAAAGGCAACACGGCAAAAATAAGGAAGTAAACAACAAGATTAATGTTAACTTCTTCTCAGTAAGAAATGCAGTGCATAAAGTAAGCAGGCACTGAGAGGAAAAGTTAAAAGTTCCTGGTGAAGTGGTATAGCTTAGCTATGGTATATGCAATCCTGCTGCCACTATCATGGTTTTAAGAGTTCAGGATGCCACCCCAATCGTGATGGCTTCCATCCATGGAGTGCATCCCAGCTTGCTGGGAGCTCAGTCAGCTACAGGGCCCCAAAACAGCTGGAAGAAAAGCCCATCTTCCCTCAGTGACCTCCCAGATATGGTCCCAGTGGCTGAATTGCCTTGCCATGCCATGCTGATGGTCTGCTACTGGTTTTGGGGGTCTCTGTTGGGAAATTGAATGGCTTTGCCTGGTGGCAGTGTGACCTGTTGGATGCAGCACAAAATGAGTTGGCAGGTGGTGTCAACTTTCACACTGGCTTCCTTCCCGACCTCCCTGGCACCAGGGCACGGCCTCAGCACTTTCTTGTCTGAAAGCCAATACTCGCCAGCTTCCCAGAGCACTTGAGCTCTGCAGATGAAGAGCACTGAACAGCAGCTGACTATTATTTTCAGGCTTCTAGCATGGTATTTTGTACCATATACAATGAGATAAATTCCAATTTATTTTTTTCTAAGTAACCATTACAAGTGTTCTTTAAAGAACAAAAACTGTGAAATTGAGATGTTATTAAAATCTTGACCCTGTTTTAACAGTGATGTTTGAAATATTTTTCTATGTTGTTCTACTTAATTTATTGAGTGCAAGGGTTGGGTTCTCCCTCCCCTCTCTTCTCTGCCCTTAAAATGAGTATCAGGAAGGACAGAATTTTTTAAAAACAGCAGAATAAAATATTTCAGTCACATCTTCCATACTAACCAGTGTTCAATATTTTATCTTTCTTTACTATTTTTTTCCATCCGTGTGCAATCAGCCTTGAAAATTTCCTTTGCCTTCAATTCTTTTACCTTTGATGGTATTCAGATTGCAGGCTATGCCTTGGCCCCTCATGCCACACAGTCTTCTATTTATATTATTAAAATGCAGCACTTGCTTTTTCATTTTACTCTGTTTACAGGGTGTTGCTTTTATTGATTAATGTCTCAGACTCAAGTAAAATGCTAATCACGCAGAGAAAAAATTGTAAAAACTCAATATGCTGATCTGTGGTGCTTGGCGTTGGAAGTAGCTCACTAACTTAGCTCTGAATTAAGCTTCAAATTGGAAGCAATTCCACCCCACTAATGCAGTGCCTGAAAACCCATACCTCTTGGGCCAAGGATACAATATTTTCTTATTCTACACTTGTACCATGAGGCACAGGATACCCAGACAAAAAAAAAGTCTAGAAAAATTGCAGACTTAGATTTATTTGCCTAGATCTATAATTTTCAGGCTAATTTATGTTTATCTATTTTCTGCCAAAATGGTAGGTGCCACATACTCCCTCCTCAGGACCAGTCTAACATGAGAGTCTCTGTTCTGGCAGCCTTGACAGTGAATTGCAAGCGGGCTTGGAAGAGAAAGTCAAACCTAAGGATACAGCAGATCACTCTCTGCTCATACAACACCAGCAGGTGACCAGACTCTGCCATGTTGCTCGTGCAATGCCTGCTACTGAGCAGAGAAAGATTACAACAGGTTCTGGGTATCTCAGCATCCAAGAGCAAGACTGCATTTTGTTGTATTGAAAAGGAGGCAAGGTCTCCTCCGCTCTCTCCAGGAAAGCAGGCTTTTGGTTGCCATTTCTGTGAGGAGCTCTTCCACATCCTGGAATTCCACCTGTAAAACTGCCTCCAGCACTGGGATCCCCAACACAAGAAAAACACAGACCTGTTGGAATAAGTCCAAGGAAGGCCACTAGGATGGTCTGAGTGCTGGAGAACCTCTTCCATGAAGACAGGTTGACAGCGCTGTGGCTGTTCAGCCTTGAAAAGAGAAAGTTTCAAAAAGACCTTATAGGAGTCTGCCAGTGCCTAAAGGGGCATACAGGAAGGCTGAAGAGGGATTTTTTGCACGGGCACGTAGTGATAGGACAAGGGGGGATGGCTTTAAGCTGAAAGATGGTAGGATATTAGGAAGAAATTCTAATTCTGTGAGGGTGGTGAGACACTGAAATGTGTTGCCCACAGAAGCTGTGGGTGAGTACCAGGCTAGGTTGAATAGGGGTCTGAGCAACCTGGTATAGTGGAAGATGTCCCTCTTTGTGGCAGGGGGATTGGAACTAGATGGTTTTTAAGGTCATTTCAAAACCATTCTGTGATTCTATGACCCCCTTTAGCCCTTCCTAAGCAGCAATACCAGCAGCAATACTATCTTAGGTAGCCAAGCAAATCCCAGGAAAAGAGAGAATAAATGTGAGGAAAAGTGCCCCTTGCCCAGTGCCACAGGGAAGCAGCAAGAGATGTGTTTCTGCACACACCTGTATTTTTTTCGCATACAGTCCACAAGAAGCTGATAAGACTGTGTGCAAAGAGCTGATGTGTCAGTCTCTGCTGGTTCAGGACCTGTGTGATTGAGGCCCCTATGACAGTAAGCTCTCAAATGTATTTTAACTCCTGTTCACCTCAGCATGAGCTTACACCAGGTGCTAAACCAGAAACAAGTATAGTCACTCCAGCAGGATATAGGCAAGAATATGGGTGTACATCCTAACTTCAACAGTATGCTTTCCTGAAGCAGGATGTAAACACTGACCCACATAAACACTATAAAACATTTAATCATCAAAAATCCTTCTTGTTGGTGCTGTGTGATTGCAAGCAGTTTTTCTCTGCTTGAAGTCTGTAATCTACATGTCCTGTAGAAGCAAAGCTAAGCCGACTTTAGAAAATGTTCAGACACTGGAAGAGGTTAATTGATGCTTTTGTTTTTCTCCAAAACAGAAGCTTTCTTTTTTAAAAAAGCTATTTTATACTTTTCCCATTATACTCTCTTTTCCCTCTCCTTTTTCTCTTATTAATAAGGTCTGGCCCTCTTTAACATGCAACAAGAGCCTAATGAGCCATGCAGCCTTCTGTAATTTCTTCACTGTTGAAAATGCCTGACACTAATCTATGCCATTTATACTAATAAGTGGTGCATCAGCTGATCTTTGGTTCAATGGAAACAAATATACTTTATTGAATTGCAGGTAGCAGTTTTTCACAAAGTTTATGCTGCTGTTGTAATTGGTGCCCTGCGAGTGCAGCAGAGCTGTGTGTGCTGCACAGTACACAGAGTACACAGTACTGCACAGTACAATAGTGGAAAAGAATCTGATGTCCAGTAATATATTAGCGTTATATTTCATGTAAACTCGTCAAAGAGATACTGCAAGGAAATCATATCATCCAGGTTTTTCTGCACTCTGTGTTTGCAGTTTACAATAACAATGAAGAGATGACCTAAAATATGGTGTCACATTTTATATTAAGTGGACATTAATTAATGCTGAATTACAGGAGAACACATCAGGAGTTTATGCTTTACATGTGTAGGCATAACACAACAATTCAGCATGATTAAAGATGTTCCAGTGAATAACCAGGATTTACATGTGGAAAAATGTGGGGGAGATGCATTCCTTAGAATTGGTTTTTTCCCTGTTCTTAGTTGTGAGCTTTACATGTGCATTTCTCCACTGTCTCATCAGTAGCACTTGACTCTGTCAGAGCTCCACTAATTTCAGCTGCAGAAGTGCTGGTGTAGCTACAACAGACAAAAAGTAAGGCAGAAATCTTTGGGAAGGGCAGTGTCTCTTATTAGAGAAGCAGATGCAGCTGGAAAAAGTGGACAAGTTTTGGGCACACAATCTTTTCCTCAGTTTTGAATCAAAGGCTGCAAATGGCTTTCCATGTCATGCCTGAAGAAAGGCTCTGAGCCTGAAACTTTTCCAGTTAAATTGGTCATTCTAATAAAACACAGTCCCTTTCCTTTCAAATCTCTCTTTATACGTATAGAAGGGTGGAAAGTATTATCATCTCTTCTTCAAAAATGCTGAAACAGAGAAGCCAGGATGGACTGGACTGAAATCCAGATGTGGTGATTGCCCAGGTGAGAGAAGTCCAGGTTCTTCCCTCTGCCTGCTCTGCTTCCTGCTACGTGAAGACAAAAACATCCAGGAGAGATGATTGCAATGGCTCACATTTCTGAAGGTGTGGCCCAAGCACACACAGTTACTCTGTGATTTTGGACATATAAATTCATACCTCCAATTAAATAGGAAATACAAGCATGCACTGTGGTATCCTATTTAAGTGTCTTCCCATCTGCCAAATGGTGAAAATAGAGCTGATGTCTTCCCAGAGGCTGCATACTCACTCTTTTTGAGAAAGAAGGAATAAAAGGAGGGAATAACAGGCCTGGAAGAATGGACATAGCATAAAGATCCCAGCCCCAGCAGCATATAAATCAGGTGATCCAGCTGTGAGGGATGACAGAAGGTGATCCTCAGCTAAATTTAGAAACTAGGGGGGTAGATCTTTTTTCTGAGCAGGATGTGACCTGTTACTGATACTGGTGTCAAGATGTCCCTCCTATTTTAGCAAGCCTTGTCTAGAGGTCACCTCTCCCAGGCACACTACTGTCCTCTAAGTTCCTTTGTCTTTCTTTGTCAAGAGAGGTGTGAAGGGGCATCCCAACACCAATGTCAAGGACATATCACGAGGCACATCTCCTGAGCTGAGTGACAAAGGAGGGATTTGAAGCTCATTGACTGGAAGGTTTGGAGGCTTGGTGTTGTCCCTCATAACTGAAAAAAACCCTATAAAAGAAAAACCTCATAAAAGAAAAAAAACCCTATTATTTTTCTGAATAAGGCCTCTGGCATCTCCAGGCCATGTTCCCCTTCCAATAGCATCTGCAGTTTTAGTGGAACCTGTGTGAAGCTGTGTAGTGGCTGGCTGCAGGGTCTCCTGCTTAAATGTCTTTCTGATGAAGCAGTGGCACTCAAAACACGAGTGTAGATATCCCTCCACCTCAGACAGAAGCTCTGTGGATGTTCTCAATTTCTACTTATGAGACAAGTCAGGTCTTGTATTTACTTTCTTGAAAGTGATCCTGGAGAAGGGAATTTGAAGAACTTGTTATGTAGGGGGGAATAAAAGGCCTTTCTTTATCACTGGTTGTCATAGAGTGTGTTTACAAAACTAAACATACTCATGTTTGTCATTTATGGAAAAGTGTTAATAATAACTTTTTCTGCTTCTTTGTTGTCACTCTGCTCTCTTGTGCCCATTTTTTCTGTAAGTTAACCATCATAACCATGGCAATCAGCTTCCTCTGGAAAACTGTAGGTGCACTTTTAAATTTATAATCAAACATGCTAATTAATTCTTTTAATTATATATTTGCCCTTCTTCCAGTCTGGAGAAAGAGTGGCAGTGTTCAGGGAAATCCAAAACCACAGTTATATTGTAAGGCCTGCTTTATTGTTTCTGTTTGCCCTTTGTACTTTACACCTTGAGCACAGATTTTCACAGGAAATCCCGTGCCTTGAATGCTTTCAGTCTTCTGGCATACCTACATGACACGGTTCCCCCAGTGCCCAGGCCACCAGTGGGGCAGCAGCCACAGCAAAGGGCTGGGCACCCCTTTGCCAGCAGCACAGGCTTACGTGGCCAGCTCGGAGCAGTTGACCCGTGGGTGCCTCACATCAGACAAAAGGATAACAGCGTGTGCAGGCAAGCAGCCTGGCTGGCAGGAAACTCAGTTCCTCACTTGCCACAGTGCTCCAAGCTGCTGATGTTTTCCACTCAGTGCATTCCCTTAAATATTCAGGGTGGTCATAGCAATCTGTGTTGTAGTGGCCCCACTCCAGTCGCTGGGCTTTTCTGACATTCTGGTAGCAATACTGCTATTTTGCTGGGTTTTCAGCCCCTCTTTCCTTTCTCAGACCCAGAGAAATGCTCTTTGATTTATCCTCTTGGCGTTTGCAACACTGGATGCAGACTGAATTGTGGGCTGTCTGGATCTGTAACTCATCCCCTGGACAATTACTGGACATACACATCCCAGCACCTCTCTCCTCTTAACCTTCACCAGCCTAAGTGTGTTAACTCCCCAAAGATTATCAGCCTGTCTGAAGGTGTGATTGAAAAGAGCTCTGTTCCTCTCAAGAAGGCAGTGCCCTAGCATGGTAAATAACCAGCTCTAATCTTGAGCATTTAAGCAAAAACAAACAAAACCATCTTCTAGGAAACACTAATAGCCCAGTGTCAATACTCACATCATGTATGTCAACTGCCCTATTAATTATTATCATTACCTGCCTTCATAAATTGAATGCAACTGCAGTTCTGGCACTGTGGGAAACCAGCATTAATTGGGAAAAGGTCTACAGAAGCATCCCTCCATATTTGCATGTTTTTCCTCTCTCCCTGCATGCTCCTACAACACAAAATGTACCCGCTAACCTACACTACCTTACATGCATGTGTGTAGACACACGTATATCTTGTGGGCACATATATAAGCTCTTTGCATGTATAGGTTTGAATGTAATTTAGTACAGCATCTTCTTCCTAAGCAGCTTTTTTTTGGCAAATGTTGCTACAAATACTTAGCCTGATGTTGAAATAAGTGCAGCCATACACTCCATGAGGATATGTCTTATGCCCTGTGTCTTGACATTTTCCAACAGATGTTGGCTAATGCGGTTGTAGAAGGTTCACCGTGGATGCAGTGAGCCCAATAAATCTTCCTCTTAAATGCAGACACTCCACCATCCCAGCATCATATACCTATAATACATTTTAATTACTTGGCTATTCAAATTATACTAAATTAGATCTGCACGGAGCTGCATCACGGATTTCTCAATTTACATTTAATCCATGGCAAACAAAATAAAAAAAAATTGCAAACACACTTTTTATTGGGACTTGCATGAGCTACCGCAGTCTGATACCTTTAAAATTATTAAGTGACAAAGATTACTAGCACTAAGGTTATACTTTGCTTCCCCATTAGCCATTTAGGTGACAGCTGCTGTATTACACATAAAGATGAACCATTCCTTGAGGGATGATAGTGGTTCCGCTGTGACACTACTGGCATAAAGCATTATCAGACCATAGCTGTGCTTAGAGCCATCACAGTCTCCTAGGCACCTATCAGTACCCTCATTATCTGCATCACAGAGTGTCTAGAAAGAACACTGCCAGGCTTCACAGCTTTGCAGCTCATTTGAGAAGCGGAAATTAAACATCCCATGAGAAAAAACAGGCACATTGTAACAGCACCAGTGCTGTACACACATAACATGTTGACTGCTGTTGCGCTGACTTTTGTCTCATTAATTTAATAGGCTCCTGGACTGGGGATGGGGACGTGGAGAGGCAGCCTTTATAAGCAGATTACTGAGCAGGGCTCTCTGCACTGATTGCAGATCCAGATCGGAGAACTTACACTGAGTACCGCCACACTTCAGATGTCTGTCCCCACTTCTGCAGCTGCCATGTGGTGAAATAAACCAGTCAGAGGCATAAAAATGAGTGTATCATATATGTTACCCATGCTTAGATCATCCTGACCCCTTGTGTGAAGTAAAGCAGCACAGGTGCTTTTCAGCAGTGACTGTAGCTGTGTGCCGGTGTGAGGGTTAATATGAGTGTGTTAAAAGGGGAGTGCTGCATTCAGACGGGGTTGTGATAGCAGGAGCAATCCTGCAGCAGCTCAGTGTGGCTCTGCTCTTCAAAAGGAGCTGTTTTGCTTCCTTTGTCTGAAAAAGTAACATTTACTCATGTGGTGATGTCCAGCAAAAAACACAGCACATGCTGAGGCTTCCGTAGGATCTGAGCAGAGCATACATCTTCCCATGGCCAAGGGGTGACTTTATCCCTGAATCAATACTTTTAAGCAGCCCTCACTTAAACTGAGGCCACTGAGTGCATGCCAGGGAAGAAAAATGGACATGCGCTTCCATTTGATTTCTTTGCCAAATTTTGCATCCAATAACACCTGAAGGAATTTGGAGATGCAAACATTTTCTGTTTCGTTTTAATGAGCTACTGCAGGTAATCTCGTGCACTTCTGTACATTTAAATTTATAAGAACATTGTAGGAGATGTCAGTGGAAGCAGAACTGCTCTGCAAACATATACATTATAAGAGATGTTCATTTAAGTGATTTCATTGTCAACAGGTTGGTTTGGGGTGTGTGTGTATCTCTGCTGTCTCTTTATTTTTATGAATGGGTGACAAAAACATTGAATTGATTTTTACAGTCTCTACAAAGCAACTTCACCCATCATATGGAGCTTAATTCTTCAGACCCCATTGTTCTCTTCCCCTACGTTGTTCAAGGGTTACTTAAATGCTTCAGGGGTCATGCTTAGATTTAGGACAGGAAAAGGAGCCTATAGTATTTATACATAGAATCATAGAATCACTGAAGTTGTCAAAGACCTTTAAAGAGATCATGCCGATTTTTTTCTGGATCATACAACAAAAAATGCAGATGCTGCATCACCTAAAATCACATACAAACAAGTGACAGTACAAAGAGCAGGTGGGAACCCTGTTTAGAGGGCCCTGTGGATTACACTGTCAAAGGAATAGCACTTGGTGGGTCTATTAAAAAAGACACACATGCACATAGACAACATCTTAAACAAATTCCCACCACCTGGAAATGCTTTAGGTCCTTGCATTGATATATCTTTTTGGGAATCATGCAGCCAATGAGGGAACCTTCTTTAAGTGTCTTGCCTAACATCCAAACAGGTATGTTAAGATTTTTGAAACTGTAGAAATGAACAGGAATAAGTATTCCAGGATAAAATTGAGAACTTGCCCTCAACAACTGATTCCTAAGAAAATTTCTCCAAAGTTGATAGCACTTGCTGACATTTGCTTACTTGAGATTTGATCTGGCTTAAAAAGCAAACATACCTTGTGGTTTTCTTCACAGGTTCTTGTATATGCACTTATTATGATAACCAATGTACTTTCAGCTGCTTCTACATTTCTCCTGCATTCAGCTTTTGGGCTGATAGTCTGCAGGCATCCTTGGATAAGGGCAAGGGTCTTGAGTGTTTGGGATTAGGGTGAGGGCTAGAACAGTGACTGGAAACATTTCCATTATCTAACCATTCAAAACAAACTTGTGGATGCTCATCGTGCTTAAACATCTAAGCTCAAGGTTTATAGTCTCATTTTTGACCATGACCTGGTTCCTGATGGTGATGCCTGATTCACATGGAACAGAAACCTTGGGGCAGCAGTAGCAGAGGCTCCCCAGCCCTGCTGGCAGCGCCCCAGCCTGGCTTGCAGCCCTGGCACCTGATGCTCTGCCCATCTGCCCCTTCAGCACAGACCACCTGCCCCACCCCGATGCCAAGGGAGCACAACACATGTCACTCAGGTACTAAACTGTAGTGCCTTCTAAGGCCTCCAGCAGCTTTACTCTGCTGAAGTCTTTGACTCCCAAACTTCAGGGTTAGCCTGAAACTTGCTGTCTTCACAGCTAATATCTCCATGTCTAGAATACACTCTGCTTCACTGCCTTTTTATTGTAAGATGGAGAGCAGAAAAATCCTCTTACTCACAGGTGGAATCCGGAAAAGTTTGTTAAGTCCAGTAATAACGTTTGACCTGTTGCACCTTCGTGCTTTAGAGTTTAGCAAAGGAATGTGAGCTGGGGAAAAGTATGAGTTTGTGAAGCATTACTCCTTTTCCAGACACAAAGAAACAAATTTTTCTATACTCATAAGCATGGATTTTTGAATAATGTGAAATTGCCAATAGGTGGTCCTCTTTCAATCAAAAATATGGCAAGAAACATTTGTTTCAGCAGTGTTGCCTTATATTGCTATTTTGATGTATTCTGCTGTATCTGTCCTCCCATCAGATGATTTTGGACAATGCACATCAAGGCTGCCACACGTGTAATACTGTGTAGAAATCTGTGCCCCCATGGTAGACAACGGTTCCTGGGGCAAGTCTATAGGTAAAGGCCTCGTTGCACATATCTCTGCTGCTTCCAGACCATGCCTCTGCTTAGACTCACAGGTTCCCTAGCCATTTGATGGGACTGGGATGCAAGGAATTGAGAATTGCTACTTCATGCCTTGAACTTTTTTACAGCTTACCCTTGGAAGAACCAATGCATTTAAGGCAGGGGCAGAGACACTTATTTTCTCTGCAGGCATTTCAAACTCCAGAGAAGTCGGAAGGCTTAAGGATTTTAGGAAGAGGGTACATAAAGGTTTACACAGTCGGACATATTCCTGTATGCCTTTAAGGTATGCAAGGTGGATGGCATCTGATTTGAAGTGTACAAGCATCGGTGCAGACCAATCCCCACTGATTTAAGTGGTGATACAGAACATTTACACAAGTGTAACTGAAAGATTCTTTTATTTTGAAAATGTTCTGAGTCAAATCCTGGTAGAAACCATATAGGGATTAATTTTAATTTGTTGCCCCTCCATTCATTTCCAGTGACAGATCCATTCCTTTCCACTCTACCTTGTCTTTGCTCCCAAGGTGCTAAGTTTAAAAAGCTCATCTCAGCCCATCTCAGAGGTAATTGAAGTCATGTCTTCTTCACTCTTGATGTTTTAGACCCCCAAGGAAATGGACAATTATTTTGTCCACATTATCCAAAAAGACCTGATAGCAGGTTCTATTTCTGATAGAAATTAAAATTGAAAATAATTTAGGCAATCTCTTTATATGGACTGTGCTTTGCTGGCCTAACCAACTAGAATATGACTTGCCTAAGCAGCTTATCAGAATACAAAATCTCCATTTTGCATCACTTGCCCTAAAAGCAGAAAATTTACTTTACCTATTTTTGCTTTTGTCACCTGGAGCCCCAGATATTGTTTTTCCTTTCATTTTCCTCCCCTGGCTCTCTCTCTGAAAAAATTTGTGCTATATGAATAATATCTGGTGGCAGAATTAATGGTTTTGTCGGTTTATAGTGAGTATTTTTATTAAAGCTCTCTAATTAACTTATTTTAGAAGCACATGGCAAACATATGCTTTAAAAAAATCACAAAATGAAACACACATGCACAAAAAATGCCAAACTATATACAAATCTTTCAGGAATGGGAAGAAAACACAAAAAAAACCCAACAAACTTTACAGTCATCTCTTGTATGCTGGATTCTTCCAGACTCACAGCTGCTAGAATGCCTTCTGCCAGCTGAGTGAAGAGTTTGATGTGATAACAAAAGAGCTTCCCTGAAAAAGCCAAAAATATGTCTGTAGCACAGCAGCTGACCAGCTCAGCAGCACGGGTCACTGCAAGCACAAACTGCCTGCTTCTCTATTCATTCCTCTAGCTCCTGACTAAACGCTGAGTCAAGTTTAAGGGCACAGACCATATTCAGACCATTCATCACCATTGCCACAACCATTTCTAGCCCTCGGTTTTGCAGGAAACCTCAAGCAGTAGATTCTCTGGGTCACACATAGTTGTCTTGAAATTAAACAACAAAATCTGAATGCTTTGAGCCACTGTAGAGGACTCCTGAATGCGGTCGTGAGGGGTCTTTGGTGACCTCGGCCTGAGGGACCTCTCTGTTTGCAGCAGCCATTGCTGACTGCATTCTGACTAGTCACAGCCACCGACATCTGTTTTGTTGAGATCCAAGACCTAAACACACATCCTCAGCCCCACTTTCCCCTGCTGTGTCAGCCAGCATTTATGAGAGACGGTGGGAAAAGCATCTTGATTGACATCCCCCTCAGGGAAGGAGAGGAGAGCTGTGTTGTACCAGCAGTGAGTCATCCTGCTCAGATTATTTTCCCCTCCTAAAAGGCTAAAGATACTTCAGTGATGTAAACTCAGGCTGAAAAAAAATTTAGGGTGATGATGAGGATGGTTTTAAGCCTTCAACACTGGCCAAATGCCTGAATTTTTTTGAGCAATCAAGAGAGAAGTAATAGGAAGGGTGGTCCCCTGGGTGACTGTCCCTGCTCTGGATCCCCTGTCTCCCCATCACAGCTCCATGCCAGGGACCATAACATGCACACAAAGGAGAGCCACACAGAGGCTAAGAGAGATGCAGTATGGATTGTAAAAAAAAAATATGCCCCAATAATAGAGAAACACACAGGACCTTGGTTCAGTACACAGGCTTCATTGCTCTAATATAATTATCCTGATTTATTTCAAGGAAAGGGTCACTTTATGAAGCAACTGTGCCTAAACTTTGTTCAGATAAAAGCCCTTTAACAAAAGGCAGGCTTTGGGAAAACAAGCAAAACTCAGGCTGTGCAGTCAGTAAGCACATTTTCTAGTTTTCAGTCAAGAAGTCATTGGCAGTGTCAGTGCTTGAAAACTGCATGGCTCAGACATTTCTAAACCCTTTTAATCCATCACAAAGGGCTCCCTTGATTGTTGCTTTGTTTTTCTGCTGCTGCCCTACAGTATGGCTGCCAGTGTATATTCCTGATAAGCAGTGAGCTATGCAGATGCTGCTAGGTTTCCCTGCTTTCTGTACCACTCAACCTGCCAATGCCTGTGTGAGGGACACAATCATGTGTCACAAACAACCAGGAGCGGTGACACTCCATCCTCCTCTTGTAGTCCAGGAAACTTAAAAGAATACAAGATTAATTTCCATGGGCTGCATGGTGCCACCCATAAAAGCCCCTATTGCTATGAATGGGAAGTTCTGCTTAAAATCCAAGGACACAGTGAAACCCTCACAGTATTAATGCCATTTTAATCCCCCCACATTCGAAGTTTGGCATTGCTAATGCAATTAATTGTCATAAAAGAGAGAGAGCACCAGCTCCATGCGTCTGAATATATACTTCAATACACAATCCACCCTGACATGTATGGGGAAGTTAGGTCTCTTTCCTCATGTGACTGGAACCTCACCACAACCTGTCATACTCAAAATAGCACCACAAAAGTCCAAGCGAAATATTCAAAACCATCACGAGGGAAAAGAATGGAGCAGGTAGTGGGGTGGGTCTCAGCACAGCAACAAGGTGACCATTCAGTTGAAAAGCTGTGTGGATTCCCTGGCAGAACTGGGGCCTTGCTACATACAAGCACCTCCTGGAACAAGCTACCAGGGGGAACTAAGGGGACATTGCAGTTTCCAGCAAACAGACACATATTCATAGCTCTGCTTCACCTCTGCAACCTCTTTTAAATGCAGTGCATTAGGCAGCAGCCCCATGGGGGATTGGAGGACTCAGGGGCCCTGGGGTTGTCCGAGCTCAGTGCAGTGCCAGGATAATATTAGCAGAGAAAATATCTGAAAAGAGACCAGCTTGACAGGCACCCCACCAGCAATTCTGTGCACTTATCCCAAAAAGGAGCATGGATAAGGGGGGGCTACTGCTTCACCCCAGGTGCAGATTTTGATCAAGAGTCTGGGAAATGGAGCTGTTCAATTCAAAGCACCCCTTCGCTTGCTGCACCCGACAGCAAGCAGGTACATATGCTCAGGATGCTCAGGCTGTCCTTTATGGCTGGCTGGAAAATGTCGTGGTTTTATCTGCAGGAAAAGAGCACCTGCTAAGACTGGCCATGAACCAGTTGTTCCTTCCCTTTTCCCCTCTTCCTGGGAGGAAAGAGGTTACCTTTTCACCTACAAACAATTTTTCCCCCCCAAAGCATGGCTACATAAAGAGAGGAAAAGCAGAAAGATGCTCCATATGAACTAGAGTCCTAGCAAATGTTCCCTTTGACCTGGGGACAGGGCACAGGCAGCTTACTCCTGTCTGAGCTGCAGGACAGAGGACTGATCAAGGAGTACAGCAGGAAAGCCATCAGGGACACACAGAATCAGGAGGAAGAGCAGAAGATGAGGGTAGGGGGGGAGAAATGAGAAAATGAATACAATCTGCTGATCTCTGAAGATCCTGGTGAAACATTCATGTTTCCTGGTGAAACATGAATGGGCCCTGGGTTAAGGAACATCTGTGCATGGTGAGGGCTAGATGGTACTGGGAATAAACACAGCAAAGGAGATGAGAGTGAGCACATGCCTTATGTTCAAAATCCAAATTGAAAGACATTTACATGTCACTGTTTTAATAGTAGATATTAAACGTCCAACATTAACAAGAAACCCTATCAATTTTTAATAAATACTAATGACCTCTTAAATTCAATTTCTAAGCTGAAAAATATCATCAATATAAAACCCTTCTGAGACACAAAATCCTTACCAATCTGTATTAATGCCACTCATTGCAATACCTGCGATATCAACTTCCACAAACATTGCTTGTTTTTCTGACTCCCCCCTGGCATTTTCATGTGCCTCTCCCTTGCAGCTGCTCCTTCTGCAGCACTGTCCTTCCCAGCCAGCCTAAAGCACCTAACAACAAACACCACAAAGGTGCTCAGGTCTACACAGCTCTTCCCTGCATGGCACCTTACTAGCAACAGGGAATAGGAGGGTTAAAACCCTGATGAGTTTTTTAACAGTTTCATACAACCTTTTGTTGACTGCAGAGCAAAACATCATATTTTGGAAGAATAGCTGGTCTTTACCTTTTGATTACTAACCAGTAGCCTCAGCCTTTAGTCGGTCTTTGCTTTGAAATACGAGGACGTATTAGAGAGGATATGAAAATGTTACCAGAATCACTACAAGCAGCACACAGAGAAGCTTAAGTGTGTCAACCCCCAAATCTTTATCTTCTCTTGCCTTTGAATGCTCTATCTTATTTTTCAGTCTGCTAAATGCATTTACCCCATTACAGCTGCAAGCCCTTTCAGACAGGGGCTTCATCTTCTTCTTTTGTGCTTCTCTTTCAGACACCCAAGGTGTGGCGAGTGCTTAATTAATATGAAGTCACAATGATATGAAACAGAATGCGAAAAATATTTATCCAAAGAATAGAAGACTTGGCAGAGTAAATCCACTAAAAACATGAGATTTTCAGCAGGGTTTGTTTTTCTGGTTTTGGAGGAATATTTTGTACCACAGTGTATTCCCTGGTCTGACCAATGAGTATTAGCTGGAATAAAATGGTATATTAATTTCCCTTGACAATAATTGGAGCAGCCTATGATCTCAGCAACCCTGTGGGTATATTCCTAAGGTCAGAACAAGAGTGTCACAGCCGTCTTGCTCTTTCATGCCACTCCCTACACATCTTCAGGGGAAGCTACTAATCCACTTAAACAATTACCTTTCAGAGGAAGAAGCAGAGGACTTTGTATGAGGATACCTAATAAATGACTCAGTCTGTGAAATATTTGAAAAGCTCACAGAGCAAAGAAGTGGAATACAGCTATTATCTGACACGTAGCACCAATGAATAAAATCGTCACCAGACTGAAACCGCTCGGTATTTTTATTCATGTCTGCACTGCAAAGTGGTTGAAGCCTAAAACTAATGAAGGAAATAATATGCAATTCATCATGGTGTAGAGAGAGAAAGGCAGCCGAACATAACTCTTGACTCGTGTCATATCAGTGCCTTTCAAACTTCTCTTTGTGGCAGCTTTTGGGAAAGAACCATATTCTCTGTGCCACATGCCAGCTCTCTTTCATCCTGTGAAAGAGCCGTGTCCCCAAACCCTGCTCAGGCTGTGAACAGGAAATCCTCTCAGTTTCTTACTGCTCGCCTGGCACATGCATACAAAATAAGGAAAGATAATCAGTAATCATGCCTAACTTCGAGTTAATGGGGCATAACACTGGAGGCGGATCACTAAGTAGCTGTTCCACGTACTGGAGCTGGGAGTCAGATGCAGCCTGCTGCTGTGCCTGGGAAGGGATGATGGGATGCAGGCACAGTGCCTACCTGTGCTGGGACTACATTGTCTCAGCCCAGCTTGCCTGGCTCTCCCAGAGAAAACCTTGACTCTGGGAAAGAACTTCACTCTTTGTTGGCCATTGTGGACTTTACATTTCTGCTAGGAGGTGAAAGCTCCTTCTCCTGTCTTCCTGCATTCTGTGCAGCAAGGGAAAATGCTGGAGGCAGGAGGGGCTGTGGCTCAGTCTGGGGGTCTTGGGCTCAGATGGAGGGGACCCTGCAAGGGGCAGTTTATAAGAGCCCTGTTTCAAGAGCTGTCTACCTGCTGCCAGCACACAGTGCTTGCAATCAGCTGAGCAGGGGGCACTGCCCACCCTGCCCACCCCCAGGGAAGGATCTCCCCTGGGGACAGCAGTGAGCTGGAGCATTGGGTTTGCTACTGGTGGCAACTTCACAGCACACACACACACTTATCTTTAGCTTTTTCTGTCTTAAATGGCTGGACTCGCTGCTTTGCTTGGGTACTTGGGCACTGTCAGTGCACTTGCAGCTGCAGATTGGCACCTCTAAAATTTTAGTCATGATTTCAGTCAATTTTCACGTTTCTGAAATGGAGCAATACCTCATAAAGCACAGATATAATGCATATAACACCAATTTGCTGAATGTCAGTGTATATTGACCTTCTATTACAAACACTGGCAGATGGCCATTCCTTTAGTACTCAAGAGTTGCTTGAACAGAAAATCAAGTGATGGCTTAGCCTGTGTTTCGCCTCTGCATCAGTGCCCATAGCAACACACAGTGGTAGCTGCCTGAATGCAACGCCTCTGCCACCACCAGCTCCTTTCCAGCACAGCAAAGCCATTGGTGATCCCATGGCTACGATATCCAGTTCTGTCAGAGCTGCTAAATAGCTGGAGGGACCTCCTGGGAAGAGGAGGGGAGCACATGGGCTGCAAGGCAGGAGGCCTCAACCCAGCTGTAGCACGTTGCATCCCATAGAGCAGCTGCTGCCCTGTCGTGCCACTGGGGCAAGGAGACACAGGCAGCCTAGAAGTAATGTCTTCCAAAAATGGATCATTAAGTGCAACCTAATGGCTGAGGAAAAAACTGCCTAGGAAGCCAGGGAATGCAGGATTGGATCAGACACCAGCTCTGCAGCCTTGTGTGTGTGGCCAGCCTCTGCACAAGCACCAGCTTCCTGCTTCCTGTGTCCACAAAAGCTTTGCAGATATTTTCTAAAACAATTTCCCTGTATTCAGGGTCTTTTTCCTATCCACTCTACAAGGCCTATTTCCAGAGCAGAGAACCTGGTAGTGCCCAAGCACAGCGAGTGTCCCAGTACAGCTAATGCACACTGCATCGCTCCAAGTACATTCCTTGCCTTTTCAGCATCCCTCAGGTCTTCCATTTCAGAGCACAGGCAGCCTGCACATTTTGGAAATTTTAAATGTGCTGTGGATGGTTTAGGAAATTAGAAGTGGCATGGTGAGTAGCCAAATGTGGCATTCTGCACTCCTGACCTCTTTTCTTCCAGAACTTTGCTTTCACCCCCTATGGGGAGGTACTCAGAGATCAAAGGCCAAACTGGGTGATGCTGCTGTGCAGCCAGCTGAATTCTCTCACTTAGGGATGCAATCTGCATTTCTCTGCGCCAGACCAAACCTGTGGTAGAGTTTCTGAGTCTGCTGGCAGTGCCACCACAGTCTTCCAAGTGTTTTTGCTTGGTTTGCAGAGATGCTCGAGATCTCAGGGATGTTCCCTGCCAGGCCCTTGTGGTTCTTTTAATAGGTTGTGAAATTTTGGAATGATGCTATTTAAGCCTTCTGACAACACAACACATCTCCAGGTGCCTTTCTCCACAACAAACATCCATTGTACAGCCTTCTTCCCTTACAATGCGGATTAATTTTAACCCTCACAACAGCCTAATGGAAAGACCGTGCTGCACTTCAAATGCCAAACACTTGCTGAAAGCTTTCCTTTGTTAGCGCCTCCTGGTTTAGTCACCAGCAGCTTCTGAAAAAATTCCACAGAGTTAATGTTTCCATTTCTTTTAATTCACTCGCAATGATGACACAGCCATAACACAGCTGTGTTCCAGCTCAAAGGAGCCGAGTGCGGATGCTGCCCACTGTTCCTCGGCCCCTGCTCCCTCCCTGGCTCGTAAGTGGGGCTGGTGCTGTTGGGAGGATGCAGTGACATTTTCCAATCTGGGGTGGAAAAGTTCTTTTACGGGAAACCTCTTCTGGTTTGTTGTTTTTTTAGGGTTTTTTCCTCTCATTATTTCTTCTTCTTCTTCTTCTTGCTTCCTTTTTTTTTTTTTTTTTTGACTTGACATTTTCTCTGTGAAAAGCTGACCTAATTTTCTGGGAATAATGTAAGTGGTTATACACTCAAAGCATTGCGCTGGAGAGTTTACAGATAAAGCTGAACTATTTTATGGTTCAATTATCACAAAGTACAGGGGATCCCTGTTGCATTAACACTTCATGAAGATATTACAGTGGGGGCTTCCTTGCTCTTTTCCATGTAAGTTAGGATTTGCCAGTAAAACCTTCACTGCAGCTTTGTCACTACAAAATCCATTAGCCCTGCCAGTTGAAAAAGACATGTTAAAGACATTTTCCTCAACGACTGTATCTGGTGTTAGTATTCATACCAATTCCTTGCCCTGTTCTGAAGAAAGTTCAAATTTTCTATTCTGATGCACAAAAGATAAGAGTTATTATGGAAAAGAGTTATTCTGGGATGGGAATAGGTGAAGAAGGCCATGAAGCAGTGGCAAAAAAGATTGTCTGTGGCACGAGTGCTGTAGCAGTAGCTAGTTGCTGCTATCCTTCTGGGCTGGTGTTAGGGCAGGGGTGTCCAGGTCATCCCAGCAAGCAGTCCCTTCCTGCAGCAGGACATGCCCCAAGTCGTGCTGGCAGAGCCCTTCTCCCTGTTTCACAGGCTGTGGAGGAGGCTGCAGGAGACTCCCATCACCTTCCACCATGCCAGTACAACCTTCTAGATTGAGCTGTGTTAACCTGTGTTTCAGACTAGGGTAGAGTGCACCAGGTTCACTCCACCAAAGGGCCGAGGCAGTGGTTTGGGTTACAGCCTTAATGTAGTGTGCACTAGATCAAAGATATGGGGCAGGAGGGCTCTCATTGCCTGGCCTATTCTTTTTATTAAAGAGTTTTCCCTTTAGGGAACTGAGCTGTAGAAATCACTGAGACCTTGCTTGGGTGCATTTTCCTACTGACCAAATTAGATGTGCAATTCCATGATGGATTTGTAGTTTCAACACCAGATTTTCTGAAATTTCTGGCTTGTTTGATTTTTTTTTTCCAAAAGAGCAAGGTTTTTTCATTTCTTAATTCACATATTCTGTCAGTCAATGCCTTCAGCAAGCTGGACCATGCGAGTGCTTTGCAAAGGAATAGATGCACCAGAGTCATCTTCCTTGGTGGTATCTGAACCAGCAACCTGAAGTGTGGCTTGGGTCTGGCTTCCAGTTCTCCAGCCATATCTGGCTGCCGTGGAGATACGGCTCATGCTCTTGAAGGAAATTGTTGTTCATCTGTTGCTGGTGTGTGCTTTCATTTCTATGAGAGTCTAATTAGGTTCAGTGATTAGGAGTGCTAATGGGAATAACAATCCCAAAGAAATTTACCTTTCAGAAGAAGAAGGGCAGCAAAAATACCCAGCAAAGGAAGAAAAAGAAAGAGAGGAAAACAAAACAAAACAAAACAAAAAACAAAAAACCAAGACAACAAAGCCCTAACAATTTTATGCAGGATAAAATAAATAAATAAATAGATAAATAAATAAATAGCCACTATGCAAATGCCTCTACCTATCTATCAGAGATTGTTATAAAGGCAAATTAGCTAATTGCTGCATAGTGCTTTGAAAATGAAAAGGGATATATAAGAGGTGATTATTATTATTCACAACAATCTGGTAGGTGAAGGCATCTGTCTATTTTGCTTTTTATATCCCCAGAGCTTTCCCAAGGCAACATTAGAAGAAAGGAAAAGACCTAAAATAGGAGAAGAACAATCCCAAAATGGAGAGAAAGGGCCTGTGACATTTGTGAATAATAAAAATAATAACCTACAGATCAGTTTAAAAAATACCATCAGGATTTCAGGGTAAGAAACCTACACTGAGGTGTATTTGAACTGATCTTAATGGATATGGAGATCATTAGCAGTGTGCTGATACTGCTGATCTGACACAGAAAATATTAATTTAAATAGGAATATCTTACATTAAGTCTATAACTGCATTAAGATGCAAATGAGTCAAGCTTCCATGCCCTATGCTTTGGCTCTATTGGTACTAGGCAGAATGTCTGGTTTGTGTCAAAACTTGCACAAATTATAAAGTGTAAAGTTTTTATCCCATCACAGGATCTCATGCAATTCTGCAATCTAAAATGTTCAGGGATGATGTAATGAGAGCCGTAATTTAGCCTGCGACTAAATCACACATTTATCTCTAGAAGTTGTAGAATGGTATCCAAGCCTCTGAATACTTATATTATGTGTTAACTCCCCTTGCACAGGCAAACCCCAGGGAGCTACTCTTGTGCTTATGCTAAGTGCATGCAAAAGTGCTAGCAAGATCACTACACTAATTTTCAGCATCAGAAAGTAAAATAATGCCTATATTGAGGCAAGACTCCTGATAAGTCTGTGAACTACAGCATTTCACAGCTGTGGATTTCATAGCTGTGGAAGAATTAACTCATTTTTCCTTTTTTTTTTTCCTTCTTCTCAATTATCACTTGCTCTAGCTATGAATCACTTCAGAGCTCATTCCTTAAAGGTATCCAAAATTCCCTTAGGTGTTTTGACATAATTCTATTACATCTTATTTCTGTTTAATATTAAATTCTTTCCTGCATGTTTAAATAAACCTGGAAACCTTTTTAGGGAGCACAGCTTAATGGGGAACTAAGAACATGCACACTGAATGTCACCATCTTACATATGTTTTATTATTAATGGTAATTCATGCAGAACCAGCCACTTCACAAGGAGAGACTAAACACTTACAGAAAGCTAGGTGCTTCTCTCTGACCTTAATTTGTTTCTGTACTTGAACACTGGATTCCATTTCAAAAAATAATTATTCCCATAAAGATTAAAAACCAATAAACCAGTCTCTTTCTGTGAGAAAAACAAATGCAGAGGCTTGAGTGGGAATGCTGGAAATACTTTCTTGGTGGCTATTCCAATAAATTGCAGTGTAAGAGGTCTTCTCCTGGGTCAGGGTGTGTGTGTACTGAGAGATGGGATGTGGAGGATGGAGCCTGTTTGTTTCCATGTGTTTCATGGCATTTTCTGTCTCGTCTGTAATGCATTTTTTTACCACTTCTGCTATTAATTGACAGGATGTCAGGGATGGCCTGACAAAAAGCAGGAAGCTTCTTCTGTTTGATATCTTCTACTCAGAGTGGTGGAGAGATTGTGGGGTGTTTTCTCACTTCTGATGTAGTGGCCCATCTGTCCAGGCAGGGACACATCTTGAGCTTTGTCTTCTGCCTGCAAGAAGTATAGACCCACAGGCACTTCTGGTAACTCACAGTCTCTCCAAATTTGCCCAGAGAAGCAGGAATAGTAGAAGAAATAGGGACAGGTTAGCTGAGGCAAGACTTCCACTTCACCTCTTTCAAAGTTGATGTTTGCTTGGGTGACTCACACAGCCTTCTGAGAGAGCAGTCAGTGAAAATGCTCATTGGAGTCATGCATGGTGATTCCCACCACTGGTCATGAGGGACACATAATTTCAGACAGACTGGGCTACATGCACAGAAATAGGAGGTTTGGCAGTAAATCCACATATGTCTGAACTGAAATATATATGTCTTTAACATTGCCATAAAATCTGGATATTATCTGTTCTTAAAGTATTTCTCCTCCCTCCCACCTCTACCAATAGTTCTTGCCCAATTAACCAGTTAGCTGTCTGAGCCCCAGGATCACAGGGAACTCAGTCAAGTCAGTGGCAGGGGAAGGGTATCCAAATAATAAGCCTGCATGGAGATTGTGTTTGCACTATTTTTTCCTCTGCTTTTGGAAAAGGTGGACGTGTTCGCTGTGGGGAACAACTGCAAAAGGAAGAATGTTAAGTGACAAAGGTGCTAAAAAACAACAGGAAAGAAAAGGCAAGGATTCTTGGATTATAACAACCTTTCCATTAGAAAAAAATATATATATAAAAATCACAACAGTGTGTGATTTTTGCGGTCCTTTGGAATTACATGTCTTTTGGCATAAAAAAGAAAGCTGTGATATAAATCTGACGCTGCTTGTCAAGACACTGGAATATTATTCTAATAAGGCATCTACCATATCCATTCAGAATCCAAAGACATCTGTCAAAGCCAAATACCGAAAGGGATAGCTTCAACTTTATATTGCTAAGCACTGTTTTGGAGAAAATGTATCACTATTTTTTTGTTCTTATTCAGGAATGCAAAGCTGGAATTTGAACAGGAAAGAATCTGACATTTTGTGAGTACTGGAAGAAGTGCTCATAGATACATCTTGCATTTTCCAACCTATTTTGACTGTGGCATAGAGACAGGTATCTGCTCTGAGCATACAGTGAGTATTTCTTGTCCAGCTAGCAATTAATGAGCAGTATAAGCAAATAGGATTGCACTGACATTTATCTCTCCAAAGCTTTGCCCTACCAAGTCTAACTACACACTTCGAGTGATAAGTAGGTTTTTATTGTGTGGGGAAAAAAAAAAGGAAATTGGAGGGCTGAGCCAACACAGATGCACTAAGGACAGTGAGAACTCCCACTGAGGGATGCAGCATGAACACCACAACCAAAAAGTCTTGTGTAGCAAGCAAGTCTTCAACTAAAATTCTTTAGAAACTGAATAAGCAGGATTAATTTTCCTGTCAATCACAGAATTTGCTTTCAGTTGAGCTGGGTTGCTGAGCCCAGTAGCTCAGGTCTTGATTCCTCACCTGGTCTCTCTGGCTGCGAAGCTGAATCAGCACACTGCTTCATGCCTCTCTTTTCTCACCTGCAGAACTTGCATGCTACCTATCCACCTCACAATGGCATTACAAGGCTAATTCAATCACAGCTATATAGGCCTTCTGAGACAGCTGGAGAAAAGGTGCTATATCAGTCACCATGCTTTTTGTTATCATTAGAAGTGGCATTTGAGTACCAGCTGAGGACTGCGGGAGCTGGATCCAGGCATCAGCTGTGGCTATGTGTCATAATGACCCAGATGATGAGAGTGGCTGAATGGGGAACAATTTTGGTGACCTGCAAAAGAGATACATTAAAAATGCAAACTATTGTGCAGCCAGAATTTAATTCAGTGCCTGCAGAAACCAAAGCCTTCTCACATCTTCTCATAAAGAGGAAATTAATTAATGCTTTTTCTTCAGAAGTGCTTTTGCTTTTGAACAAACAAACCAAGAGAACTAATGAGACTGATAAAGTTTCTTGGAGGATCATGTTAGGAGGATGGAAGGCAGTGGAGGTGACAGGGAGACTTCCCAAGGAAGGATGGGTTTGGGAGGAAGGATGTTTTGACTTTTCTTCTTCTTTAGTCTCTTTACCTTTCTCTCACTCCTCATGCTATTGTTGACAGTAGCATGCCAACAGCCCCATGTCTCTGGCACAAAATCTTTAAGGTCATCTTGTGAAAGTGGGTGGCCATGTTATCCACCCACTGCAGCCCAATTATCCCATTCACTGCCTCCCATCTCACATTTTCTATGATGGAGAAGACATAGAGAGGCTGGAGATTGCTTCAGAAAGTGAAACAGCAAGGGAACCCATGCCTGTGGTGGAGACAGCTTGGAGACACCTTCCCACTTCCCTCGCTCAGTTTCTTCCATGGAATCTAACAGAGAGAGCTGTGTGAATAAATATTGATACTAAACATAGTCAGGAATGAGAATTCATGATCTAAAATTACACAAATATTTGGGAATTTAGACACTATAACTCAAGTGGCACTTAATCTCTAAGTGCAACCAAAAATATGTAACTCCTCGGTTTACTAGCAGTGTCAGCTCCCCAAGTGTGGAGCTGAATAATTTAGAGTGGAAGAGAAAAAGAGAATGGCTGAGCATGGATTTTGCTGGAGAGGAGAGGAGCTCCCATTCAGATTCACTGGTGACTTTTCCTGGCTGGATGGGAAAGGGTGGCTCCAGGTCACCTTCAGTACAAGCCCCATAAATGCATAGAAAAAACAGCCACACATGCAAAACCCATGACCCTTCAGCCTCCTACCTGCAGGCTCCTGGAGAGGAATGGGGGGCACAGAGGGAGAGGAATGGGGGGCATGCAGGAGTGCATGGTGCTGTAGCCTTCCCGTGGCCAGGGAGGCTGCCCAACACCTGCCACCAGCCAGGCTCAAATCTGAGAACTACAGCTGTAGCATAAAGGCGGATTATCACCCATCCAAACCAAATTCAATTATCATATCTATGCTGCTTCTCTATTTCTGTAACTGGAAGGCTATTATTAGGCTCCCTCCCTCTCTCCCTCCCTCTCGCTCCCTGTTTTTAATACATCTCCAAGTAATGCTGCTGTAAAACATTCAGAAAAGTAAACATTAGCTTTAGGCCATTTGATTATCAGTTTTCCAGAACACTTCGTTCTGCCCTGTGTTACTCCATACTCCTTTAACACCAAAAAAAAGAGATGGACTGAGATGAGTTTAATGAATCTACACTAGAGCATTTCCTCTCTCTGTCTCCTGTGATGGCTCTGGCTCACTTTCACAGTGGCAAAAATATGCCAGTTTATACTTGGATGGAAAAGAAGTGAGGAAATAGGTTTTCCCTGTGAAAAAAAATAATAATAAAAAACATGGTACTATATTTCCTCCTGTCCTAATTGCTAAAATATATCTTAGCAAGCTTCTTGTCTGTACCTCCATTAATGACTGCTTCTTTTCCCATGCTAGAAATGGGAGGTGGTTGGGTGGTGAGAGGGTGAGGGTGATGTGTCCCTGAGATGTGGGAATCAGCCCAGAACACAGGGAGTCAACATCCCCAAAACACATTCACTGCCAGTGTTCTTTCTGATACTGCTCATTTACACCACAAAGTGCATTGTCTTTCCCTTGGGGTCACAGGACAGGGATAGATAACCCTTCACAATGTGCTCACCTCATGCAGAGCTCTGTGCCCTTTGTGCCAAGGGCTGACACTTCACTCTAGTGAGAAGCTTATATATTTTTTGTGGGCTGTTGCTGTACTTCTTTCTTCTGTTGAACACACATTTTGAGCAGGAATTTCCCCTCACAGGCACGGTGAGATAAAGCCTGTACACCTGAGCTGTAGGAACACAGAAATGAAAGTGTTACTAAGAGCCAAGTTAATCCTTTGGGACACACAATATGTGTCTGATGCCTTTTAACATGCCCATGTGTGAATAAAACACAAAAAGGGCAAAATCTTTCCTTAGTTCTTGTGGGGCTACCATTATATGTGTAATAAATCATACTCTTATACCATGGGTTTTTGGTTGTAACAGGTATTTTTAGCATCACGACTTTCATTTCAAAAGCTGCTGTATGACTTAAACTCCTTTATCTCTATCTTTCACACAAATCAGAGAGTTTCATAGATAATAAAGCAGTTGGGCAAAAATATAAAGATTGAAGAGGTAGGGTCTCACTTCTGTACTCTTGGGAATTAACTAGGAGCAAAGACAGGGGCTCTGGCTTCTGTGCTACAAATTCCACCCCCTATTAGCATCACCTGCTCAAGATATGACTCAGGGCCACACATAAGTTGGGTGTGCTGAGGTCTGGGGTGTCACTCAACTTACAGAAACATCCTTCCTTGTGCATAATGAAGAGAATTTGGCTCACTGACATAGTTCAGATGAATCCCTCAGGCCACAAATCTTGAGCACACAGATTTCTGCCTCTTGCAGTGACTGGTACCAAATACTCCACACCAAGGGAGGTGCGAGCTTTCTGCCACACAGATACAGGAACCTGCTCACTGCAATGGGCAGATCTAAGCTGTGTGGGGAAACTGAGAAGATGAAAACTTAGTTATACCCTGCTTCATTCTGCTGAGCTGCAAATATTGTACAAAAATATTGCAGCCAGCCTTTCTTAAAATGGATTTTTAAAGCTTTTGGATATGATTCTTATTTACATCATTCTGATTGTGTAAAGAGACAGAACTGAGCCAAGATTTTTAATTAACAACTCATGTAGCAGAGAATTCAGCATGAAATACAGAAGTACTTCCTCTCTCTTATGTTTTGGCCATGTACAACCATAACACCACATAACATTAATGATAGTTGCATGACCATGCACCAGTGCAAAATGTCCTGGGATGCTAATTGCTTTGTAGGATTGGTTCTTGACACCCTGCTTATGTCTGTAAACTAGGATAAGGCCTGGGGCTTAGCCACATGCCATTCGTTAAATACTGGAGTTTCTTCATTCCCTTTGTTTTACTATCACTGATTAAAAATTTAGCAGTGATGCTGTGCAAAGGTGAGCCTACAGACACCACATGAGAGAGCCACCTTCGGAAACAAAAGCACAAAGAGAAGCTGCGGAGGAGATAGGGATGTGGACTGGGATCTTGGCAGCAGCAGCAAACACCCAGGGGAGACACAGAAACCATCTCTGGGTTGAAGGGGGATGGGGGGAAGAAAGAAATATGACAGATTTTGGAGGAGAAGTGAAATCACTGAGGAATGAGCATTGTGAGCTGACCTGCTCTGAGGGCTGAGGGCTGAGGGGGGATTCACCCAGGGGCTGGGACACCTCTGCTGGTCCTGCCATCTGCAGGAGGGCACTGACTGGACACCCTTCCACCAGCATTTGCCACCTTGGCCTTGAACCAGGTGGGCTGGTGGGCACTGGGCAAGGAAGAGCCTGTCTCACAGGTGTCATGTCTGGGGGTGAATTCATGCTATTTTCCTTAAATCTCAGAGCTGTTTCAATTTCATGCAACAGGAGAAGCCTAACAGCTGGTAGAGCTTTTCACTTCAGCTATTTAATGTGGCGTCTGTGATTCAGTTGTACCAGCAAAAATTAGGGTGAGGCCAGAATCAAACCGTCCTTGTAAGCAACAGCTTCAGGTCACTCCTGAGCATCCCTGCTGTGGAGAAGGGGTTCAGACTTGTTCAAGCTGCTGCTGTTCTGTCTGGCAAACGTACTGAAGTAAGTTTGTTACCTGCTAATGCAAAAGGGATGGAAAAAAAAAAGGAAAAACACAGAAAAAGAAATAAAGGAATTGGGGAAGTGGAGTAGCTCGGTGCAGTTATTTTGCTGTGGTGTTTGTTATTGTCCAGTTTCCTTGCTGAGAACGATGAGAGATCACAAAATTGATAATCCTCACTGGTATTTTCTCAGTAGTATTTCCTGCAGAATGCGAATGTCTCTTTTCTTGTAGGCAGATGGACAGAGCCTGCAGGATCACATTTACTGGAGAGAAACCAGCTTTGAAAAGTTTCGACAGCCGGCATGGTATCTGGTCCATCTCTATTGAAATGAGTTCATTATCATTCATTTTTTGCCAAATGCCAATCAGTTCTTAAATCACTCTTGAAATTAGGATGTTAGAAAAAAAAAATCTAAAAGTCTGCACAGATACATTTTCAACATTTGCAGGAATATTTTAGAACTATTTCTCCAACAGTTGATGCTATATAATTAATGTAGAAAACAAAATAGACACAACAGACCTTCCAAAAAGTAGTGGGATTTTTCATTATGTGAGCGCAGAAAGAAAGCAGCAAAAGTTCACCAAATCCTTCACCTACTCATTTGCTAATGTACCACATTTCAGATAAGATGGAAATTTATTATTTCGAGAGACTGATCCTCAGTACCCATCCATATTATTTTTTCAAAGGGCTATGCAGTTTTTCTGCAGAGATTCTGATTTTGCACTGAGAAATTCATCATATCCCTAGTGCTGGTCCTCTTAAACAAGTGTTTGTTAACATATCATGAGGAGACTCACATTCAGACTGTCATACTGTTCTACCAGATTAAAGTATTTGCATATTTTCCTGCAAAATAAACCCATTGTCACAGCGGATTGATAGGAAATAAAGAAGGCAGAAAAATGCAGATTTTAGCATGCAAGCCCATGTCTTTCACCTATTGTATAATTGGTTTGCATTAGCTGATTAGTGAGTATGATGGTTTGGGAACAGAAAGTTTTGCCACTCTTTTCCATTTTAATGGTAGCAGATGCACAAATAAAATAAAGGAATGTCATCTCTTGCAGTCCATGACCTTAGCAAAACAAAATCACAGACCACCAGCTTTCTAAAGTATCCTGAAACCTTGAAAAGCAAGACGACAGATACACGACGCTGTTCTGGAATGGTACAACCTGACAATTTGCCAGAGAGAAAGGAAGGAGAAGTGAACAAATTAGAAAGGAGGGGGAGCGGGAAAATAAAGGAACAAAAAGAAAAAAAAAGGAAAAAAAAAAGCTGAAAATCCTATGTGCCAAAAAAAGAAAAAGTAGAATTTTAGAAAAAGCAATACCCCAGTAGATATGTAGTATCCAGGTTTATTATTCCACGTAGGTACTAAGGAAGGGAAGATATTAAGTGTCCATGTGCTCCATGTCCCTTCCTATCTCATATGTGAGTGCCCAGGTTCCACCTCCTCTTTGACAGCCACATGGCACTTCTGACAGACACAGGGAAGTCAGGTCTAAATTCATCTTTTGAATTTGTTCTTGTGGGATCAATAACATCACTCATTTTTTGGGTGTATCTGTGTACAAATATGTAGAGGTATCTACCCTTCACTGATGGGATTCACTCCAATTTGCCCAGACTGGCCCTTGGAGCCCTATAGGACACAAGCCACAGCACAGCTCCAGGTTAAATAACATGAACCACATATTTATGTAGGGGAAAGCTATGAAAATTATTAAAAGGATATGATTCTGTGAGGGACACAAATGTCTGACTGAAGATGCTGTGATGCATAGCTAAAATTACTATCCAGGCTACTTCAGATGCTAGGAGCATTGCTAATAGCGGAAAATTTTTGCCCCTAAATGAATGAGGTTAAAATGGACTTTCTTCCAAGTAAGCAGCCTCATGCACATTGCTTTTTATTGGCTGTGGTCTCTTTCTTGTTCTCTTTAATCTCTTCCTCTTCTTTTTCTTCTTCACCTCTTTTTTTCATCTTTTGGTCTCAAGCAAAATAAAAGGAGATACACCATTAAAAAGGAGAGAAAAGTATAAAAATCATGAGGATTTTTTCACAGTTTCCACTACATTTTGGAAGGAAAAAAAAACCCCAAACATTCTCTTTTGAAATGCTTGAGAGTAAAAAAAACCCAAACCCTTTCCCTTTTCATTCAGCTCTAACATTTTTACAGATTAACAAGGACCTTTTCAATTCTCTTTAAAAGGCATAACGCAGGTTAACATTACATCTCCGTGGTATTGGTTTTTCCAAACTCATGATGACAGTTTTAGTCTCTCTCCAACAAACATTTTGCAGCAAGAGAAAATGGTGTCCCCCCCACTCTATGTTTTGTCTCCTTCAGGTGTGATATAGTTCTCCTTTGTTTTAATCCAGCACTACCTGCACCCACCTCGTGGCATGTTAGCTCTGTGCCATCTCTAGTGTCATCTCTCTTCCTCGTCTGTGCTAATAAGGAACATTTAGGAGCAGCTCCGGCTCCGGCACTGCATTAATGAAGCACTAACATTTGTTAGGAGAGAGATTCAGCGATGTTGACAAGTGACTTTGCTGATCAGAGGAGCACAGTTGGGTTGGAAGGAACCTGTGTTCTTGAAATGTGGGAGGTGAATTATCTCAGTATTCAAAAAAATAAACAGAGACAAGTTTGATGAGTTTAAATTCACAGAAGAGCTTTTTAATATTTCCTGAGGTTCTAATCAAAGAAGCATCTTAACTGGTCCCAAAGGGAAATGAAAGATGAAAGGAGCTGACACTGATGCCCACTCTACCTTGCCTGGTTGCTACCGGGTTTTTTTATTCTTTTTTTGCTTGTTACTAAAAATATCTCAGTGGGTAAGAATTAACAGTAGGATATTAATGCAAAGTCACAAATAAAAATCTATTGCAAAATGTTGCACACCTTTAAAATTTTAACATCTAGTAAATTTAAATTGAGGAAATTGACATAGATCGGATGAAAGAAGATACAGCACCTCTAGCTTATGCCAACTAAAAATAAGAATTATTAATGAAGCTAGGCTTTCTTCTGCTGTGCACATTAATTATTTATGATAATAATACTCCACACTGCCATATTAAAGAATTTTCTTCACCCAGCTTCCCAGAAAACTCCATCTTCTGAAACCCTCAACATGTTAAAAAACACAAAAGAATGAATTCCTTTCAGTGTATTTATTATACTGGAAGATGAATATAGTCTTGGGTTATTAAACTGGAATGAAAAACACATCTTATTAGAACTTACATGGTGATTTTTATTCTCACTAGTTTCATATAAACTTAATGATGCAGACTGCATTTTTATGCTCATCTATTTTAAAATGGTGCCTGGAGCAAAAGAAGCTTCCATTAATGCCAGTTTGGTATTTCAAATACAATTTGATGTAATTTACTTCAAATATATGTGAACAGAGAAGGATAATGTTGAGAGTATTTGCTGGATTCAGATCTGGGTTAGCTCATGGCAGTGATTTGTTAAAACATAAGTTTTATGAAACAGAAGAAAAAAAGAAAAGGAAAATGAAACTGTTTCTCAGAAGATAGGGTAAAATTAATACCTTTATAAAGATGTTGGGGGGCGATTTATTTTGAATTGTCAGAGTTTAAATTATTAATTCTGAAAATAACATTATTATTATTATTTTTTATTATTACTATTATTATTTATAAATCAACGCAAATTAAATTCATTTAATAAGAGTGTTGGACCACATTCTTTTAGAGCTGTTGTATTTGTTGTGATCAATCTAAAATAGGCTGTGACTGATTTATTTACATATATCCATTCATTTATTTCCAATCCAAGTTTCATGTAACTGTATCTTTTGTTCTTCTTGCAGAGGCACTTGTACTTGAAAGCACACAGAAGCATCTGAACCATGTGGGCTATGGCAGGGACAGGGGTCTCATGCAAGGACAAGAGTTTTTACAGCCAAGGAATGCGTAGACAAAAAAATACAATTCATGGTAGTAAAAAATGTGTGCTTGAAAATGGTAAGGGTTTGTATGTGTGAATTTAATGTCATACTATAAATTCGCATTGTGTTATCTGCCTCTACACAGAGCATCACACTTCCAGTGTATCTTGCAGTGCCAAGGGAAAGCATTCTGAAGCAGAAAACATTGCAGCAGGTGCAAGGTGCTGGTTCTGCTTTCCTCCTGCAGCTGGGATCCCCTGGCAGGGGTTTGCATCCCCTGCTGTATTGGGACACCCACCATTTCCACAAGCAAGAGAAAAATACAGGTTTTGCCTCCCTGTTTTTATTGCATTTCTGCCTGTGTTTTTTTTTCTTTCTTGTTTTTCCTCTTCCAGAGGTTTGCAAGGAGGGAGGGTGAACCTGAGATCAAGTAATTGGCTTAAGGGTAAGATTATAAAAGCATTGGTGAGATGTAGGCACATGACCCCTATGAGGAGACTTTATGCCTAGTTCCTCTAGGGCATTGCTAAGGCTTACTCCTCCTTATGAATTTCCTGAACCTCTTTCACACTCCGTCCTTCTGAAGATAAATGCTACCCCTGCCTGAGCCCATGGCATTGTAGCCTATCAGCAGGTGGTCACAGCTCTACTCTCTTCCCATGGCTGTGCTGTAGAAAACCCTTGAAAACTGAGGCAGCACCAGTTGCCCTGAGTGGGGCTTCTGGGAATGCTGGTGAACAGCACCAGTGATGGACAAGCATCCCCTGCAGGACAGTGCCCCTGAACGAGTGGCTTCACAGTGCAGGGTGGCTGGGGAAGACAACCCACCTCCACAGAAGAGAGACAACCCTCTCTTCTGCTTGGGAGGCTGAAGAGAGCCTGCCCCACCAAAAGGGCCCTCATCCCAGGTGGATTAGAGCCCTTTCTGGTTTATTTCCATGAAATAAATAATCAAGAACATTTGTAAAGGACTCCAAATGGAAAAATATTCCTAATTGGTTTTTAGGCAAGGATTGGACAACAAACTGTTTCTGGAGAAAATGTGTCACAACATCATTTCATAAAGCAGCAACAGCTTTATGAATGTGTTCATAAGTTTCAGCATACACATAGAAATTGTTATAAGCAAAATGAATGCCTAAGAAAATTAATGAGCATATTTAGTGTTTAGTAATAGACTCTGTTTCCTCTGCCTGGGACAATGAAGAGAACACTGCATATGACCTCATGAGGTATACCATTACAAAGATTTTTAAAATAATCTGCATTTCAAAGCTACATGTTGGAATTTTTTTTTTCTTAAATCCAGGCATTAATGCTTTCAAACCAGCCAACCCCATTACCTGAAATGCAAATCTTCATTTGTGCAGTTCTTTGTTTAGACAATGGCAGAGGCATGGCCTGTGCTAGAGAGATGTTTAGTGTGCACTGGAGAGAGGCATTAAGATAAATCATGCTATTAAAAAATAAAAAGAGAAATACCACCTGCTTGTTTAGTTTGAGATTTCATTTTTTAGGAAACTGTACCCATTTTGACCCAGGGGTGCCCCTCATGAGTCAGTGACAGCACATACAGGCAGGGAGCAGGGGATGAATCCTGTGCTGGGTCCTGTGCTCTGTTCCCTTGTGCTCCTGACAGTGAGGGCAGTTCCTGGATCAACAAATAACCACTGAAGTGTGACAGATTTTCTGAATTCAGTGATTATGGAGTCTTCAAAGTCAAAAGGAGATCACAGCTTGGGTGAAAATGCTGGTGGAGGTCAGCTGTATTAAAAGTAATTATGTGTTAGTACCTCACAGCTCTTGCTCAAAAACCAGGTAGTCAGCTTGAGGGATATTTTGACCTTTTCCACTTTCCATCTCTCTGTTTCTGATAAAACAAACACAAGATGACCTCTGCAGCACATGCTTCTCAAGCTGGTATTAGACTGATACAGATATTGAAAGTATGAGACCTTTCCTTTCATCTTTTCTGAAATGGTCAGGTTTAAGATTGCTACTGGAGAAAACCTTCCCTAGAGTGAACCTGAACTCATCATCACTACTCTATCTGATATTTAGAAAACACTTATTCACATAGGACAGACTAATAGGTACTTTAGCTACCTTTCAGCTATCAATGAGTTTCACTTCAGACATTTAGGCCCCGAAACAGACACGGCACCTGCAAGATGGTTTTTGTTGACTTGGTTTTATTTTTGACAATCAAGAAAGAAAAGAAATCAAATAAAACCCTGCATTCATGAAAACAGTCCAGCACTGTTTCACCTTAAATCAGCTATTGCTGATTAGATCTTTAATGTAATGGATCAGTGTCTCAGCAGACACAAATGAACTTCACTGCACTGTCTCACACAAGCTAAGGTTCTGGTGCAATGTCTTTGCCAACATCATAAGCACTCACTGGATGTTTCCAGTGCACTCAGCATCTAGCACCTGCTGGGCCATACAGCAAAACAAGGTCACTGGCACTCACTTCATTTCTGGAAAAATCAAGGCAGTAGGAAAGGAAACAGAAAAGCCATGTAGCCTGTACATAAATAAATGATATAAAGCCTTACTTTGTCTGTAATTAAAGAAAGGAATGCTCTACAAAGCATTCCACACACAATTTATCATTCAGTATGCTTTTCTAGCTTACTCTGATCCTATGCATTGGTCCCATTCTTCTAAAAAACAGCTCCATTGCCCACCAGGCTGGTGGCAGCAGGTGCACAAGCAGTTGCTCAGTCCCATATCGATGCTTCTGTCCCCTGGAAGGTGCCAACCACATCCCAGGCTGGCATGGAGATAAAAGGCATAAGAGACTTTATGCACCAGGGTTTTCTGGGCTTGAAATGTGCAGGAGACTCATATCCATATGTGGAGATGAATGCTGCACTCTGAACCCATCTTCACTTTTTCCACCTCCTCTGCCCTAGTTGTGATGTTGGCAAATGAACTTGCCCTTGAGCCTTAACAAATGCAGAATACAGAAAGAGTTGAAACTTGTGATGCTCTAAGTTAAATCCCCTACAATGAAGGGACAAGGGTGACATTTGAATATTGGAATATGGGTAGAAGTCTCTTCTTCCTTCCTGGAAGATAAACAAAGTGAGAGGTAGGTGAAGTGACAAGAAGCAACATATCAATGCCAATTTATGGCACTTGAAGGAAAAATCTGATCTGTGATTTACTCATTTAAGTGCAATTTCAGTTCACCTACAATGTCATGACCTTCTTGATGATATTTATATATGGCATGTGACATGGATAGAATGAAACTCTTGCGTATGTAGAAATGGGTTAAAAAATGAATGTTCTGTCCACCCTACTTTACTATTGCTGTGATTTAGTAAAAGACTAGTTGCTGTCAGATTCAGTAATTTGAGTCTCATCTTACAACGAAGTATATATGCTGATGAAAAGCTGCTTTAGCAGCAGAGAGACTGCTAATTGTTTGATTATACAGGTCTTCACATTAATGAAGCACTATTCCATGGATTTGGAGCATGGCGTGCAACCAAATTACCACCCCAGCACTCAAGCTGTGAAATCTGATTATTCATTAGCCAGTCAGTGAGTGGTACAAACATCTTTTCTTTTTTTCAAACCGTCAAAGGAGAGTGACTGCTTTTTTTTTCCCACCCGTCCCTTTAAGAATATAAGTGTTTGGACTTTTATCAATGATAGTAGCCTACTGAAGAATTTAAGGATAAACATGCTATGTAAAGGGGACCCCATTTTTCTCCAAACTGTGCTCTTCTTGTTTAATTTATCCCTTATGTTTACTCAGTCCTGGCCTCCCTAGAGCCTGTCACTAACTGACAATTGTGCTGCATTTAATGAATTGAGAGTAGACTGCACCCTCCTTAATTGACAAGAGTTACTAAAAGATAAGGAATCAAAGTGGGGAAGTGCACTGTGAGCATCTGCCTCTTCCAGGCAGACCTGACTGAAGATGGATGGTTGTGAAAGTAATTTTCAAACTTTTTTTATCATCATTTTTTTTATAAACTTGGACTTTTTAAGGGGAAATCTGTCTTTGAGATTGGAGAGATTTCTCCAATGAAATGGAGAAAAAAAAATTGGACTATATT
>VWYI01003901.1:387-61559 GCA_013399455.1 Anthoscopus minutus
TTTCTTTTCCTTTTTTGTTTGGTTTTTTTTTTTCCCGAACGGAATTGGAAACAGCGACGTGTTTGCTCAGCAACTAATCAGGGACAATTTAAAAACAGCCATAACATACCATACATGCTGTCTAATCCAAAAATTTAAAAAAAAAAAAGAAATTAAAAAAAAAAAATAAAACCAACCAACCAAAAAAAAAAAACAACCCAAAAAAAAAAAACCCCAACATACACAACATGTAAATTATTGCACAAGAGAAAGGCTCAAAGTTTGCGTAAAATGCAATAGTATTGCCCCGATACAGATCATGCATTCAAACGGTGAGAACAAAAAAGAAAATAAACAGGGTGTGCTGGTGACAAGCACTTTCCAAATATCCTTAGCTTCCATGACTTCCATCACAAGGGACTAGAAAACCTCTACGGGGATGCGGGATGGGTCAGGGACGGGGGTGGATGGGGAGGGAAGGGAGGGGGTACGAATATACCTCTATTCAGTTTTTATCTCGTTATTCAAGACTCGATCACTGTGCCATTTTTTCATGTGTTTCTCCAGGGTACTGTACACGCTAAAAGGCATCTTACAAATCTCGCATTTGTAAACGTCCTTTCCCACCTGCCCGTGTGTTTTCATGTGCCGGGTGAGCTTGCTACTCTGGGCGCAGGCGTAGTTGCAAAGCTCACACTTATACGGCCTCTCGCCCGTGTGGCTCCGTCTGTGGACGGTGAGATTACTACAGTTCTTGAAGACCTTCCCACAGTACTCACAAGTGTCGCTGCGTCTGCCCTCTTTTGAGCTGGGCCTGCCAGGGCCCGGGCCACTAATATGGGGGGTGCTCCCTCCGCTTCCCGTGCCGCTGCGGCCTGAGATCCCTCCGTCCAGCTCGCCCGGCGGCGTGGAGAAGCGCAGGCTGCCGTTCTCCGAGGAGTGCTCAGAGGAGGAGGCGAAGGGCGATTGTCGCGAGTCGCCGAAGCTGAGGAAGGGGTCCTTCAGCTGCCGGGAGGCGGCGTAGCCCGCCAGCCACTGGGAGTAAACGTTCTCGGTGTTGGGCATGGCGGCGGCCGGCAGGTCAAACTCCTTCTCCAGCTTGATACGTTTGGAGAAGGGGCTCAGGGAGCTGGGGCTACCCAGCAGCAGCTTTTTGGACAGGCCTCCCGAGGCAGACTCCCCCGGGGAGCAGCCCCGGCCGTTGACGGCCCCCTCGTCAATGCGGTCGGACTCGCCGGCCACCGAGTCTTCGTCGCAAGTGTCCCTGTGCACCTCGGGTTCGGGGAGGTGGCCCCGCTTGTGTTTCTCCCCCAGGACCTGGTGGAAGGCCTCGCTGAAGTGCTGCATGGAGCTCAAGACCATGCCCTGCATGACGTCCGGCATCGCCCGGCCCTCCTCGCCAGCCCGTGAGTTGTTCTCGTGGTGACGGGCCGCCTCCAGGCTCATCCCAAAGCCATAGTCCGGCCTGTCGCTCTCGTTCAAGTCCTCCTCCTCTTCCTCCTCCTCCTCCTCCTCTTCCTCCTCCTCCTCCTCCTCTTCCTCATCCCCATTCTCAGGGATCATGTTGGGGTCATTCTCACTCTTGAACTTGGCCACCACGGACTTGAGGGCGCTGCTGGCGCTGCCCACCAGGTCGCTGGTGCCCGGCTCAGGGGAGCTGGCGGTGGAGAGCCCATCATCTGACTTCACTGTCATGGGGGAGGACTTGTGCATGTGGGTCTTCATGTGGCGCTTCAGCTTGCTGGCCTGCGTGCAGGCGTGGTCGCAGAGGTTGCACTTGTAGGGCTTCTCCCCTGTGTGGCTCCGGCGGTGGACCACCAGGTTGCTCTGAAACTTGAAGGTCTTCCCGCAGAACTCGCAGGACTTGGACTTCATGGGGGGCTGGGAGGGAGGAGGAGCAGACTGCAGAGGAGGAAGGGGTGGTGTGGCCAGGAACGGGGGCTTGCTGCCGGGCTGGAAGGGCTGCAGTAACCTTTGCATAGGGCTGGGCCGGCTCGGGGACAAGGGTGGGCTGGAGGTGTTGCCGGCCAGCTCCCGCAGCCTCCGGGAGAAATCCATAGCGGGGGGCTCCATCGCCATGGGGTTCAGTCGCAGCACCCTGTCAAAGGCACTAGGGTGATGGGTGGCCAGAGCCATTTCTTCCGCACCCAGGCGCTCAATGCGATGCGGATCCAAATGGTGCCTCGGGGGAGGGCTAAAGAGGGGCGGCGTGGGTGGGAAACGCCCTTCTCCCAGCCCCGACGCCTCCCTCGAGACTGAGCCGGGTATTCTGAGCAGGTTAAAAGGGTTATTGTCTGCAATGTGAATCCCGTGGAGAGGTGGCTGGGAAGGGCACTCTGCACCTAGTCCTGTTGGGATACCAACCCGTGGCGTCAGGGGGCTGCCGTGCTCGCTTTCTAGGTAGATCCGTAAGCCGTGCGTGTTCTGTGCATGCTGCAAGAGGAACCAGGCGCTGTTGAAAGGCTGTTTACAAGTCGTACACGTGTAGCTGCTGGGCTCATCTTTACCTGCAAAATAACACAACAAGCAGCGTCAATCTCCGGCTGTCTAGCGGCGGGCGAGCGCTCGCCTCCCCACCTAAACTCCTCTCCTTCTCTGGGACACCCAGCTGGGAGCTGGGGAAGGAACATCCCAGCTGAGGGACACGGGAAGAGGTGAGGGGCACAACAGGGAGATCCAAACCCACAGCAAGCACATCCACCTCCTCCCACCATGACCAGCTCTGGGTTCAAAACTGAACCATGCCGGGTAACCATAGAATAAAACAAGCTAAGAAAAGCAAGAGATGTTAAAGTCAATCAATGACAGCTCCAACTCAGCAGACTTTATGCTGCAAGAGGCTGCAGGCATTTAGAGTGTTTGTAAATAAGTATGTAAATAAATAGATAAATAAATACCAAATAAATCCCCTTCTGAAAAGCACTCCACACAGATCAGTTCAAAGCATCACAACTGCCAGCAAGCTGGGCATCAACACATTTTTAGTCTCCTCCTTATTTTGAGACTAACAATGTTTCAAAATTAAGAATCAACTTCTGCTCCTTAGCAGAGATTCACCTCTGGGGCAAGGAAAGAAAAAGAAATAGGAAATAAAAATAAAAAAGGAAAGGGGAAAAAAAAAATCTAGCATGGGACAGGGAAAGGGGAAGACAGAGAGAGTGGCAGCTCCGCCAGGGAAAGAGTTGGAGGGTGGCCAGGAGGCCTGGCCGAGCGCCCTGCCGGAGCTGCATTATTTCTCTCGCGCTGAAAAGAAGCTGAGGATGGTAAATGCCACTTTGGCAAGTAGTGAGCTAACTCTATTTCATGATAATTTATTTTTGGAGATAACACGGACATTATAAAAGAGCAACCAACTAATAAATAACTAAACAAAAAGCCAGCTAATAATGACAGCAGAAAGCAGCCCCTTCTAATATATGGCAAAACAAGGGGGATGAATAACTTTTTGAGGGCCGCCCGTGACGGAGGAGTGGAGTGAGATATGGTGACGGTGAGGGTGCCTTTATTGATTACTGGGATTTTGCAAATAATTCACTTCCACCCCCATATGGATGCTTTTTGCTAAACGCTGGTAAACTGAAGCTCGAGCTAAGAAGGATATAAATTCATTTCCAGCCTTGTTCAGCAGCTCTCATAGAGCTGTTGTTTAGGGATATTTTAACAAATAAAAATAACGTTGAGGTTTGCTGATAAACCAGGAGCCCTCCAAGGGCATCAGCACTTGGGGTTGATTCTGGCCTTCACCACATATTCCTGCCCTGACCCAACATTTACATCCCATGGAATCTGCTCCTTAGGCATCTCTCTTGGGTAAACAGGTTGCACTGAGAGTTGCCTTCATTAGGCTTCCCCTATTTGACTAATACAAAGAAAAAGTAAAATTTTTAAAAAAAAAACAAATAAGGTGAATTAGGAAAGGGAATGTGGCTTTATCTGTGCCCATCTTTCTTCCCATCTCACAGGGGAGGAAATTGTCATGTGGGCATTTTCCTCCTTGATTATCTGGGGATACAGGACAGAATCAGGCATCTTAAGGTCCCTTTCAACCCAAACCATTCCGTGATCCCATGAAATCCAGCACTGGCTGTAGTGCTCCATCCCAGCTTCCCTCCCTGCCTTCCGGCTCTGCTGCTATTCTACATTTGGCCTGAGAAGCTGAATCAGACAAGCAAAGAGCCTCAATCGTCTGCAGCAGGCATTTAACACTTTAATCACTTTAAAAGCCCTTGGAATAATATTTAATGTTTCATCCTGAAGCCTGTGTTGGAATAAAATGCACTGTTATGTTTAGTATGTGCCAGTCATGTGAGCACAGATAAATACTTAAATCTGCTGAAATTAGAGGGAAATTCAATCGGACTTTCACATTCCTATGCTCATTTGTGAGCTTGGGGGAAAAAAAGAAAATTATTTTGCTTCATCATAATGAAGTGGAACTTTTTAACACCATGGTAGAAGCTAACAACGAAACACTACCTTGCTTCTCTACCTTATAGATCAGGTCAGAGAAAATAGCATTTTATCTTATAATGAGGATACAACATCGAGCGTTTGCTATCACATTTTAGTATTCCCATCAACTAGATATTCTAGATCATAAGGGCAGCTCGTGTAATCATAATGTCAATGAGAAGGGCTGTTACGGCTGAGACTAAAGATTACATGGAAAAAGCTGCTTTGAAACTGGTAATTATTACCAGTCCACTAATAGCAAATGATGCATTACAGTTTCACCGTATAATCTGTATTTCACTCAGCTCCTGCCAGTGCGGCATTATTGTATTACAGTGCTCACAAATTCTAAATTCCTAAGCTACAGTCATCAATAAATGTGTTACTTGCCATAATTTGCAAAATTACTTTGTTCATAACATCTTCGACTGTTATAAAGACTGGAATTGATTTCCTGCGTGGCAAAATTAGGGCTACATTGACTTAGTGGAGTGTAAAATGTAAGATTATTCTTCATGTGCTTGCCTGAAAAACAAGTTTCCAATTCACTGTCCGTGTTTGGTAATCAAGATAATAATTTACATTTAAAATCATGTTTATGTACAAAACTTCCCTTAAACAACCCACCATTTTCAAGGGTGCAATGTAAAACCAGGCAATAAAACAAAGGAGTGAAACAGTTAAAATCCACCAGCCATTTGTCTCCACATCCTGCTCTGAAGAGACATGATTTCTAATTTGTCTATTAGTGCTTGATTAATTATGAAGGCTATTGACTGACCATATCACCACCTAGAGATACGTTCCAGTCTGATGCAGCCTTGCCAAACTGCAAAAATTATGGCACTAATCCACAGCAACAAGACAGGTCCTTAGACTGCCGCAGCAATCTCTGGGTTTGGAAGGGACTTGCCCTCCCTCGCTCCCATCCCATCAACCACCATGGATTTTTTGGGACACCATTTGGGTCCCCTCAATACCCAGACCCAAAGGTCATATCCACTGATGTCTCCTCGCTGTGGGGGCCAGCCCCTGTGTCCACACAGCCTCCCCAGCTAGCACATCTGGGCATGACCATGGGGCAGGCGAGGTGGGTCTCATAGCAGGCAGATGCAGAAGCTGGTGCTGGCCAAGGACAGAGCTGGTGAAGGTCCCACAGGGCTATTTGTGCCTCACCATCCAGCAGGACAATGTGATGGAATATGTCATCCATTGTGATGCCGCTGGGGCTTTCAGGTGATTTCCAAGAGTCGGGAGTCACCGCTGAACAGCTCTCCTTGGCCACCAGCAGCAGGGCTGGAGCTCACATCCTTGGCTACTTCTCAGTTCAGGAATTTGAGGCTGAAAGGGACTCCCAGCTGTCACACTCTGACCCTCCCCTGCAGTATATGTCACTCTGTGACCAACACAGTGTCTTTCAGTCAAGCATGACTTCTTCCAGCCCCATCAAATGTAGGGCAGAGCACAAAGTCCCAGTGAAATCTATTCAAACCAGCTCAGCAGACAGGGAGAGCACCTGCTGCTTGCCACCACAGTCAGTTCCCACAGCCAACCACACTCATAGATGGGTTGGGATCCACCTGAACTTCTCCAGCTCTAACCTCTACCTGTTCTCTTTATATTTTGAGGGTTTTTGTGGTTGAAACACTGAAAAGCTTTTGAGACACAATGGGCTCCTCACACACACCAAGGTGTTCTTCGTGAAATTGAGGCACACTTCAAAATCCAGTTATTTTTCCATCCTGACACCACCCCTCCACTACTCAAGGACCTGCCTAGTCCTTCTCATCCTGGCATCATGTTGAGAAGCACCTGATTTTCCTCTCAGCCCCCCACAGAGCAGATGCTTTCCAGGGTACTGCATCCAGCTCTGTAAGCACAGCCCCGATTCTTCTCTTCCAGCCAAGGACCACATGAGGCTGGACCCAGTGTCTTCTCAACACATCCTCCCTGACAGTCCTTCCAGACCACCCCATTAACCTGCCCCTGTTGCTCTGCACCCACCTTTGCTTTACCCACAACACACATCAACCAGAATTGCTTATTAATTTCTAAATCACCAACAAAGCATTAAGCGCTACTGAGGCCCCCACCAGCACCTGCTGAGCTCTCCAGCTAAAGCCCCACATCCCCAAATCTGCTGGCCAGCTCTGCATCACCTGTGCTAGCAGTACCACCCAGTGCTCAATCTTCCCATATGCAATGTCACAGCACTGTGCAGTCTATTTCATCTACATTTATCAACCAAAGTTGTCATCTAGAAGAATGAAATCAGGTTTATTTGACAAGATCCATATTCCATAAATCTAGGCTGAGTGGCACAAATTATATTTCTATCCATTAATTCTTTATCAATTGAATCTTATGTTGGTTCTCCAGTTATTTTGCCCACAAGAGATAAGCAAAGTGTTGCCAACTCTCCCATGCTACCCTGACCAGCTTGTGACAGCATTTTCCCAGTTCGTAAACTTTTTTAAAACCAGCATCATTATGTCAACTCCTCAGGGTTCCTTGGGTGCAACTTTTCAGAGCCTTTTTATTTAAAAATATTTCTCTCCATTCAAAGAGAAATATTTTTTTCTCTGCTAATACAAAACACTCCCTGGCTACCTATGAGCTAAAAAAAAACCATCACCCATCTACGATACAGAGACATGGCACGGCTGCTCTCCGGGTCTACAGCAGATATACTTATAAAAAATTTCTACCTTACTGCTTCTTCCATTTATCCTTTTCTCCTTCTCCAGAATCCTGAGAAGCTCTCTCTCTCTCCCCTCCTCTCCCCACTGATGCCATGCACAAGTTTTCCTTGGCATCTCCAGCTCTCCTGACCCATTCTCTACCCGCCATGGTTTCTCACTGTGATTGACCGCTATCCATTTTCCATTTTTTTTAATTGTCATATATTGATTTTTTTTAATATCTAATTGCTGTTCTCATCTCACCACTGAAGCGAGTGAAGTGGGTTTTGGACTGGGGCCAAAGTTGCCCTCTCCTTCCTGGACAGCTCATCAACTCTTTACAAATAGCTTCCAATTACCATTCACATTTTTGCGTGTACATTTTTCCTCCCAGTCAATTTTACTGCTCATTTTCCTCCTACTTTGGAAATTACCCCTGTAGGAGAATTACATGGGGATACCACGACCCAAATACAAACCTGGGGCCAAAATGACACCTGACTGGCCTCACTCAGTGAAGCATCAGCCACCATTATATTTTTATTCCTTCTCTACATCCAGGATGGCTGAAGACCAGTGATGAGGCACAGCATTTCCCTACAGCACAAATGTCCAGCGTTTCTCAAGTTATCAGCTCCTGCTTAAAAAACCAAAAAAGCAGCAAAACAGCTCTTGCCTGCCATGTCCCTAGAAGAAGTGACTTAGCCAGTGACACACAAGTGACAGATTTAGCTTCTGATCCGCAAAATATTAACAAATGAGCGGGATGGATATTGGCATTTGAGTGCCTTTAAGGGCAGTTGGCACAATTACTCAGTAAAATATGAAGAGATGTCTGCTTTCAGCATTCAGGGGCTTTTTTTATATTAAGGACAAGCTGGCACTTCTGTTCTGTGCTCACAGATACACCCAGCGCGCTCCGAGTCCGAGTTGGAGCAAGCCAACACCTCCAGGCACAATAGAGCTGGCTCTGAGCAAGAACCACAGCCATCTCCACAGCCACCAGCAGCAAAGCCAGACAAGATGCTGGGGAGAAGACCAGCTGGGAGGAGAAGCTGTCAGCTAGATGCCACTGCTGGGAGGGAAAAAAAAAAATTAAAAAAAAAGCCTTTCTGGAGCTAGGCATGCAAGTTCAGGCATTGCCAAGTGAGTAATGGAATAATCTGCATGAGTGTGCCAATGTGCTTTGGAAGAGCTTCCTTAGTTTCTCAAAAGTCAGGGCTGGATCCAGGAAAGCTGCTCACTGGACACAGCACACGCAGCATCCTCTGGGTGCACCTAACCAGGCTCGTGGCACAGGATGCTGCTTGGGGAAAGAGCCCCTGCTTAAGGAGCAGGATTTTAAACACAAGGTAAAAGTGCTTACCCCAGAGCACTGCAGAAGCTGCACACAAACACGGAGCGTTAGAGGCACCCCAGCTTTCCCAGTGTTTTCCCAAACAAACCAGCAGTGTAAGCAGTGGCTGCACATGTGCCAATGGTGTGTGCAAGGATTTCATTCACAGCTGCAGATTTACTCCCTCAGAGAAATCCCTGTCCCAGAGAAATCTCCGAGCAGACCTGGATGTGGCCCTTGCTGCCTGGACAGCCTAGCCTCTGTTCTTGGCAGCATCCCTCCACAAACCAGCACCACAAGCCTTGGTGGCTTTACTCCTATGCTCTCCCCCTCAGCTTCCCAAGAAAACTGCATGTGTAAGCAAAGCCAAAGAGTCTTTACCAGGCTAGCTGCACCTACAGGGCACATGAACACCTTCCTCTGTCAAAAAGCAAGGACAGAAGTAAAAGCATCCCCCTTCTCTGCTGCTCGCCACCAAACAATTGTGGGAGGAACAGCTTGTGCCAAACCCAGGAACTCCTTTATTCAGCTTTAATGTCAATTGACTGCTTGATTTTTGGACTGATAAATACGGAGTTGTTATGGTATTTAAAGGGGGGAAGGAAAAAAAATTGAGTTAATTGTTACCACTTGTACTTGATTGAGTTCTCCATCTGGCTTGTCAAATATTTCTTTTTTCTTTTTTTTTTTTTTTATTTTCTCCTCTCTCTCTTTTGGAAATCCACACTGTTGAAATTCCTTTCAACTGCAAACTAGTGGAGTGAAACAGTCGGGACACAGGAAGTGTCACAGGGCTGGGAGATAAGCGGGTCCTGCTCCATTCCTGCCACAGCCACTTCTCCCTTAGTAAGGAAGAGCTGCTCTGCTGTGACTCACCTTCTCCTGGTAGCATCAGCTCACAAGGGAAACTGTAACTGTCCAAACGTATTTTTTCCTTCTTGCACTAATTCCTCCTCCTGATCCTCTGGATTGCAAAAGGTGCGTGATTAACCTGGTCTGTCATTAACTGGTCCTAAGTAGCTGTTGGCACTGGGAGCACCAGCACTGTCACTGTTGCTCTCATAATAAATGGAATAATACTAAATAACAGCAGTAGCTGCATTTGTGTACAACAGGGTACTTCCTCTCTAACCTTTTCTCTCCATCATGAGAGGAAACAGATTCAGAAACACTGAAAAAGGCAAATATCCCCCAAAATCTGAAGGAAGTGACGTAGTATTGCTTGTAAAACAGGAAATACCGTGGCTGTTCTGCCTTTGAAAATAAAATTCTGCAAACCAAGTTCATGCTGTTTATGCAAAGGCCTGGTGGAGAGTATTGGGAGCCGCTTAGTAATGAAAACACCAAAAATCTAGAAGAAATTTTGCTTTGCAAGACTCTCAATGCCCCATCTGCCATCTCTATCTGATTTTCTTTACTGTAACTCATTGATAAAAGGTATTCCTGAAATTGATATTCATATTCCTGAAACTAATAATTTTGCATACAAGTTTAGACTTCCTGAAATCATATTAATAAAACTGGGAAAACACTTTCCAAACCAAGTATGAGTAACACCATCTTTTCATTGCACCTTATTTTAAAAACCCTCTTTAAGGAAGAACCAGACCAAAACATTAAAGCTGTGACTCCTCAAACTTCAAAAAGAAACCCAAGCCCCAGCAATAATAAAACAGCAGCTAGCACTGCTTTGCCAGTCAAAGACTTAGACTGGAGTTAGGAACTCCAAGAATTCCCCGTTTTCTCCCAAAGCCAAACTCTCCTTGGCTCTCCTTACAGCTCTGCTCAAGTTTCCACAAAGCAGAAGTTTTTTGGGCCTGAGGAAAGGGTGGGCGGGAAGGGGTAGGACCAGGGAGACCAGTTCCTGCCTGGAGAAGAAATGGGTATTTCATGGCTAACCAATTTGGTAGCCTCAACATTACTCATTCTTCTAAACAGAACCAAAGTCCACACACTTAGATTCCCACCCTAGAAAAATACTTCATTAGCAACAAGCTACAAAGCACGTGGTTTGTCAGAGCCTCTATGGGGTGCTGGGGTCCCATGGCCTGACCTCAGCGTCTGTCACCATTTTCAAGGCGATGATGATTTGGCCACCAAGAAAACCTGCTTTGAGCTCCAATTTGGCAAGTAAGGTATCAGCCTGCAACTGATTTTGTGCTTTTTTAAAACCTAAGGGGGGTGGAAATCTGTCGCGCCTTGATTAGCAAGGAACAGAAGAAGCCTGTCATGGGAAAACAATGCTGTGCTTGAAATTCAGCTCTGTGTGAGTTTTAGAAGAAAGCCCTCAAGCAAAGATGATCTGATCACATGCACCCTATATATTAATGCTATGGGGTGGAGAAAGAGTGGTGATGCAGACCTCAGCACCACGTGGGAAGCAGCTCCAGTAACTACAAACACCAGTGCTGGGACCTGAAGTGAACGATGCAGGGTTTTCAGCCCTGCAGGACGAACTCTCCACTGATACCATCACACATCTCTAAAACCAGCCTTAGTGAAGTAACCAACAGCCCAGATGCCATTCCTGGCAATGTTCAAGGCCCAGTTAGATGGGCATTGAGCAACCTAGTGGAAAGTGATTCTGCCCATGGCAGAGGGGTTGGAACTGGATAGTCTTTAAGGCCCCTTCAACCATTCTGTTTTTTCAGTGATGTGCAATCTTCCCCACATGCATGGCCCAGACTGCCTCTACCAAGCACAGGCACAGGGGTTGTAAAAGATTTAAACAGGAGTGGCATCACTAGAGTTACATCCACCAAAATCAGGTCCTCTGGACTTACGTAGCACCATGTGTGTCCCCTGCTGGAAAGTCCACCTGGACCCACCAAGGACTAAGCCTCACCTAAGCCCTGCCACAAAAAGAGCATCAAAGCCTTTCCACAGCCTCACCTGATTATCCAGCAAACCTGGCTCCAACAGTCCATAATTATGCATTTACCCAGTGGCTGCTGGGGACAATCAAGTCAATAATTCACTTTTTAAATGCAGTGTTGTAATTATACAGCTACAAAGAGCTTCCAAATCATTTCATTCACTCATACACCTACACGATGAATTGTCCCCCTTTCTACCATTTTCTCCCCGGCCAGTGGCATCTGAAGGGAGGGCAGAACACACTTCAGAAAGTTTCTGCAAAGGAGAGGAAGGAGACGCTCTAGCACAACATTTTGGGTCACTCTCACTGGTGTGGCAGGGGGTGTTTCTCCCTGTTTGTATCTCAGTCTTGGCACTGCTCAGTTGTGCAGCCAGCACCCAGCACAGGTGAGGGTGAGTTGTGGATGCTGCTCTGCAGTGCACATCGTGCACTCAGTATCTCTTACACACAGAGATTCCCAGACCAATGCCAGGACAGCACTTTCCCAGGAGGAGTGCTAATGCCTGCTGTCCTGAGTAGTGCTGCAGGACTTTGCTGGAGGCTGCGGCAGCTCTGCCACGCAGGGCACTCCAGGAGAGATGAAGTGTGCTTCCAAACGTGCCCCATCCCAGAGAAAAAGTGGGGCTGGCACCTTCCCACTGCTGCTCACCAGTAGGAACACTGCTGCCAGAGCATTGCTAAGTCGCCAGGTCCCTTCATCACTGATGGCCTTGCTTTATTTTTGCTGATTTTTCCTATCTTAGTGTCTCTATTTGAGACACAAAGCTCTGTAAAGCCACATGTGTTTCAACTATCGCTTTAAAGAGATCCCTGAGAGTCCCTCCCAGCCCTTTTCATAAGCCAGACACCAATGTCCCCTTCCCCAGCCCATGACACCTAGCTCCCATCCATGCCTCCTGAAGGGTGTTGGTGGAGCTGGAAATCCCCAGCCCTCAGCCAAGTCAGCAGCTGAGGAAGCCCTTGGAAGCCTTATTCCACCATCTCCTTCCTAAAACAGATACTCTTCAGACTATCCTGTTTCCCAGCCTTCTCCTTTGGCTTGTTTTCCTTTCACTTTCAAATGAATGATATTTAACCAGCAGCAAACCATCCTGACAAAGTGGGTCAGGGGAACTGCAGGTCCCCCCAAACGACACCTCCACCTGCAAATCATGTGCAATGAAGGCAAAGGTTTATTCTGTCCCTGAGCAAGTTCAATGTCACCATGGAGTTGCAAGCACAGCAAGTGCTGAACCAGATCCCACAACGTTTAGTTTCATAACTTGCATAAGCATTAGTAGAATCGATAAATTATATACATTTTTTCCCCCTCTCTGCTTTGCAAATAGCACCAAAAGGTGTCATAAAGTTGTCTGGTCTTCTCCAGTTTATCCTGTCTCCTCTCCATCGTTGAGATATCCTTGAAGTTGAAAATGATATAATACTCCGAATATCTGGAGTTTGGAAGGATGTAAGACTTGCAAGAATTGCTACAGCTTTATTGCATTCTCGGGGCACAGAGAGTATTTACCACACATACATCAAGTCAAGGAATGCAAAAAGGGCATGCGGAAATTTTGCGCTCGGAGATCAGGAGCTGAAACTCCCAGAAAGGCAGATAAAGAGTGGATTTCCTTATTTATAGATTTGCAGATGAAATCCAACAAAACCAGCCCTCCCCCCTCAAAAAAAAAAACCAAACCAAAAAAAAAAAAAAAAAAAAAAACAAACCACCCCACCTCCCTCTTTTATGTCAGTACAGTTGATTCAATTTCCAGGCTTGCAAGGTCTCCTCTCGCCGAGTATTACCCGACCCCAATAACACGCGCCGTTCCAAGGTTAAGATCCGTTTCCTTACAATAATGCAGAAAGCTGTTGTTTCAGTCATGGCTGCAGAATTCAGCTTTGAAGGACAGGTTAGTACCACACTACATTTAACTGAATTCAGTTCATCTGATTATACAGTGCCTTGCTTTCTGGAATATGTAATCATCTCTTTCTGATGACATTTTAAATATCCAACTAGACAAATAATTGCAGCAATAATTGATAGCTGAGTCAAGCTGGAAGATTATTGATTGGCACAGTACCCGCTGAAACAAATGTTCATCTTTCAAACATTACAGTGAAGATGCTTAAATCTAACTTTTGCTGATAAATGATAAAAATTTGATTTACTGATAAAACCACCGGAATAGAAGATGCACTTCAGGATTTGATTACCTGGGGAAATTTTTTCAAAGAAAAATTAGGCTGTGGAATTTATATTCTATTTCACGTGAATAATTGCCAAGATATGGATAAGCCGTTGGAACATAAACACACGCGGAGGAGTCTTTAAGAGCTTCTGATTAACTCTCTACCTTCCTGAATGGAATTTATCCGTTCCCAATCACTGTTTATGTGGGAGTTTATCCTGCTGCCTTCCCAAGGATGCATCCACGGGTCTCATTAGCAGCGACAGGAGTTAACGTGTCACAAAAGATCCCCCACTCGTTTTCCCAGCAGCTCAAAACCCTCAGTTTAAATGTGCATAATATAACTCTGCTGTGAATGCAGCTGAAAGGAGGGTTCAGTCTCACTGTCCAAGGTGTAAATCAGGAGCACCGCCACCCAAATCTGTGGCACCATGGAACAGCAGCAAGAGGGAAGTCAAAACCAGGTGCATTTCCAAACTGGCTCCCTATCTTAAAGCTGAAATGAAACCACTTTTCAGCTGCTATTACACCGGGCTTGGTTAAACATGAGTTTCCTTCTAATTATGAAATTCCAGACCCTGCAGCACTACCTATACATCACGGGGGAGAGAGAGGGGGAATTTCTGAAACTTACTGATTAGAAAGCAGAGCGAATGGCCACGGCAGAGAATCGCATGCGGGGAAAGGCAGGCAACGAGCTGCCTAGTTAGGGCAGAGGAGCTGTCGCAAGGCAGAAGCCTGAAATTAAGGAAGAGCGCCAGAATATTTGAGCAGGGAACAAAGAGCATAAATTCCAGAGTAAGAGATGAAAAATGCACTGAAACGTTTTGAAACGGAGCCATTAGGAGCTGATTGAGTCTCAGAGCTACTGTTAAAAATCAGCCGCTTGTTAGATGCGGCGATCAGCTGAGCCCTGACACTTAAGGCGTACGAGGGGGCTTGTCGAGTGGCTTCGCTCTAATTTAGAGATCCTCAGTTAATTAGGAAGCCCTCAGATTTTCTGCAAATGCAGGTCGCTATCGACAGCTCCTGCTTTTGATGCTTTCCGGGTGACAGCTGCTGGACTGACCTTTCTGGTGCTGGCAGGGCTGCCCAGACCCTCGCCATGCCGGGGAATTCAATCACGGCCGCCAGCGCTGCCGGGAAGTTACAAGTAAGGTTACCCGGCTCCTAGATGTCATTTCCTTCTCTGAAACAAACCCTGATGAAATCTGCATCTGCTTAATGCTATAAATAAGCTTCAGTGTTGAATTATTATTATTTTTCCTACCCGCTGAGTGGATGTCACAGCCAGTCCAGAACTTCAGGGTGGGAGTTTATCAAAGGTGGCACCAGGACAGTTTGGGAGAAGGGAATTGCTTTATGGGGGACAATCTGCTTGCATTGAACTCACATTCAAACTGCAGGAGATCTCCTTTTGAGATTTCATTTCTCCAGTGCCTGTGGCTGCAGAGGATGGAGCCCCTGCCTAGGGGATGACATTTCCTGGGCTCTCCTTAGCACCCAGCATGCCCTATTCCATGGGGATGCCTTTCCCAGCCACAAGCAAGGTCTGATGATGCTCTCCAGAGTGGAAACCACTGATGACACCTAATGTAGGGCAAATAGCAACACAGGCAATGACTGAACAAAACAAGGCTTGTTTGGAAATGCATAGAAACGCGTGGAAGTTACAGTGACAACCCAAAGGCAAGATGACAGACCCGCAGTCACACAGGGAGTTGGCGGCAGACGGTAGAAAATTAACTCTCAGGAACTGTCTAGCATTGGCAGGGAAATGAATGAGATGATCTAAGAGATATTTTCCACCTCTAATAGGATTTGATGATGATTTTGCATAGGCTTTTGTGCTAGCCTGGCTTTTGATAAAGGCATGGTGTCTCTTTTCAACCCACATGCGAGGGAGAGATTAATAAGTTGCAAACTCGGCCCACCTCGGCTATAAATGGCTCCTGTGCCCATAGGGGGAAAAAAATCCAAGCTATGACTGAAAAAATCCCCCAGTGAACTGTGTGCAGTTAGTGCTTTTACACCCAAATCTTCAGTTATTAAGAGATTCAGAAAGGAGAGAGAAAAATTGTCCTCCAGCATCCAAAAAGCCATCAGTTTAGTAGCCAGATGGGCAACAATTCACAAAACATGTCCGGTTAAGAAGCACTGGATTGAGTCCTTTCCAGGGAGAGCCTTCTCAGGGCTGTGGGAGCATGGATAGATGAGGTAAGTCCAGCATAGCCTGCAGGAGAAGGGAGCAGAGCTGTTGCATTCACGAGGCAAGTCCTGGCACGAACATTTTTGCCCACTCACAACTTCAGACTAGCAGAGAGTAAGACCTGAGGACTGGCCTTGAGGATGCATTAAGATGGCACTGATGGTAAAGAAATAAATGAAAACCAGAGTTTTTAAGCAGACAAAATAGATTGTAAAGAATCCCAGTTTTCAGTAATGTAAGCATTTTCTCACAGGAAAAATGCAATTAAATGTTGTAACTGCCAGCACTTAAGATACCAGTAACAGCCTTTAAAAAAACCCCATACTCTCACCTGACCAAGCAAACAACCTCCCATGCAGGCTACATGCTCATACCATAATGTCCTTCCTTACTCCAGGGGCTGTTCCATTGTTATTTTTTAGCAGATAAATCTGTGGCCCCAGGCCATGCTCTTTAGCATCCCCTGGACTAAATGAACCCTTGGTGCTATCTAATCCTTATTCTGGGCCAAGTGAATGTGGCTGAATGAGCCACTCTCCTGCTCCTCACGGGTCTTCCTCTTCTGACTCTTCAACAAGGAGGGTGGGATCTCCATCACACACCTGCTGATGCTACCACACATGCTGCTGTACATTTGAGGGCACAGGAGGACATAGGGCACACTGTGACCTGCCAGCAGCACCTCTACATCCACACAGCCAGGACAACCCATCTGGGAGCCACATGCTGGCATCACTTCCATTGATGCCAGCACACAGAGCAGCTCTGCTTCTGGGAAAACCCACCCACAGGGCCAAAGATGGACAGCCACAGCCATCTGTGCATGCCTGACCATCGACTTTTGTCTGCAGCAAGCGCTTCAGCTTTAGGGGTGCTGATGTTTGCACTGCAGCCAGGTCCAGCAGCCACCACGGGGGACCAGAACCCATCAAGAGCACAGCCCTGCACCCAGAGATAACAAATGACAGTTCCTGCTCCCTGAGCTGGCAGCTATCACCATCACTATTGTAACCTGGTGAGAGGGGCAGCCAGTTGAAACAGGCACTGCTTCCAGGCCAACGCTCCCCACTCCCTGGGCTTAAGAGCACTGAACATTTCAGCAGGTGAGTGGCAGAAGCGGCAATCTTCCAATTTGCTGCCATGTCTCGGGAGCACTTTTGAAAAGCCACAGAGGCCCATTCGTGGTTGGAGTAAAATAAATGGGCACCATGTAGTTTTTTAGCAGTAACACAGTAGGAGCAATAATATTAAAAGTATCAACACCAAGAGGGTGCACTTAAGTCCGAGGAACTCCATGTGCTTTGCAGTGGTCATTTATGCCATGAAAGCTGTACAGGGAATAGAAGAGTTGCTAATTCCATCCACTGACCTCTGGGTCCTCATTTTCCTGGGGATGGGAGCACTTCCCAACAAGCACACACCTCGTACCTGCCACCTCCAGCACCTGCAACACTCTGTCTATGCCTGACACCCTGCACTTCCCAAATAAGGGTGCTGGATGTGGAGGGGATGGGCAGCAGCTCCATAAAAGATGTACAAGTCCTTGAGTCATCACTTTACTTGAATATGTTATGAGAAAACACCCCATCTGGGGGCAGGCTGGGAGATGGCCATATATACAACAGGTCTGAAATTGCCATCAGCTTCACCTCGATCCTTTTCTGATGTCCTTGGCCATCCAGTTAAGATCTGACAGCATTTAAAGATGACAGTGCCTGAGGTAATGGGACAATGCCATAACAGGATTACAGGAAATGTGAAAGAAAGGACATACGTAAGTAATGTCATTTAGGTAATGTCATCTATGAACAGTTTTGCTGCAATTTTTGCTGACAAAGAAGTCAGTCTCACTCATACAATTCCTTTAAACTCTATTATTGCTGTAAATAAGTTTACTTCTTCCTGTAAGAAAGCTTTTTAGATGCATAGTCACAAATATTTTGTACAGCTTTCTACTCTGAGGCAGGGTATCCTGGGAGGAAGAAGTCACATAAACCAGCATGAGGCAGCAAGCTGGAGAAGGCAGCAAGATCGAAGGACTCCCCATCACTCTCCCAACCCTGTTGCAGAGCATCCAGACTTCCTAAGATCCTCCCAATTAATTTCCACCCAGCTATTTCCTACCCTTTTTTCCATCAGTATTCCCTTTCAGTCCCACCGCAGCTGCCCCCGAAACAGCTTCCTCATTGTCCCCCACCAGAAGTGGTGTATGTGTGCCAAGCAACTGACCGCAAACAAAAGCTTGTTTGACCAACGCTTGTTCCGAAACAAAACCCCGGCTGGAGAAGGAAATCCCGCAAAGGAGGGGGGATTGGTGCTGGGACAATTTGGAAGGCGAGCCCAGGGCGACTCACATTCTTGCCAGACAATGGTGTCTGGCCTCTCCATTCACTGCCTGCTTCGCACCCCTCCCCAGAAAGTTCCCCCTAAAAGCCATGTTTATTATAGAGTCTGATAAGCAGGGGAGATGCCGTTAAATTGAGCCCGCGACACTCTCGCGCGCTGCCCGCGGCAGCTCGGGGATGCAGGGCAGACAATAGCAGAAGCCTCTAAGGGCACTTGGAGAAGGGTTTCTGGAGCTGAACTTACTCTAGGCAATACTGCAAGGAGTTGGCTCCTTCTAGATGGGACAGTGAAAATTCATGGCCAAGGGTGTGTCTGTGAATTCCCCCTGAGTTACCCTGTACTAGTGAATATTTACTTGCCCTGAGCAACATGTTTCCTCCCACCTCCACAGCCTTGCCTTAGGTGACTCCTTCCCCTGAGCAGCTGTTGAGAGATGGCCAAGCCTTTGCCCCCTGCACATCTGCCTGCCACTGGCATGTGAAAATACCGATTAGAGGAAACACCCTAGCTGGGCAGGCTGCCCCCTCCCTTGATAAGTACGGTTGGAAACCACAGGAGTTGCACAGGCTGGCTTGGGAGCCGTGTGCCGGCCTGACCATCTTATCCGTTAATAAACAGGCACTCGGATCCTGCTGGCATTGAGCAACGCCGGCATCTACCCACTGAGGCGACGCGTGGGGCAGCAGCTGGGTGTGTGGCCAGCAGGGTTTGCTGTGGGCTCCTCGCGGGTTTTTTGTGGGGCAGCATCCCACCACCTGTCTGTCTGTCCACTCGGGCACGTGTCACTGCTACACGATGCTTGGAGTAAAGAGAGATACATTAAAAATCCTCACAAAGTCATAATAGGCACGTCCCAGATCACCTGTCACCCAGCTGTCCCCAGAGCACACCTCACCACCCCTTGCACCAGGCAGAGATTGAGAAACCAACCAGCGCAGCTCCAGGCCCTCCCCTGCACCTGCACTCCGGTCATCGCCTACGTAGAAGAAAAGCTTTTGCAGTGATTAAAGGCCATTTTCTAAAGCAGATGCGACAGTTCAGTGCTGAGGCCACTGACAGTGTTTAGTCAGTACCTGGATGTTTGCAAGCAAGTGCACACAGCTTTGATTTCTGCCCCACAGAAGTGTGGGTGCTGTAAGATGCTGTCCATGGGACAGTCTGCAGGGATTAGCCACAGAACTGAAGGGCTGACTTTGGCACTGTTCAGAGAGTGCCAAAGTTACAGTCACAATCCTGAGGCAAACTGCTGGGCCCCCACTTTTGGAGTAGGATATGAACCTCTGGACCCTGCCTAACCTCCAGTTTTGCTGCTGCATAAGCTCTCTGCTCTACAGAGACCCCACCACCACTGAGCTTCCACAGCCTTGGATGACACCAAAATGGGAGCCATGGAAGCCATCCACCCCTTGATGCAGCTCCTGCAGCACCTGCAGCTCCTTGTCCCCTTCAGTAGGATCAGATTAGGTCACAAACAGCTGCAGTGCATGTGCCTTCTGCTACACATCCCACATTTTTAAGCTGTTTGAAGCGATTCTGCATTTACTTTCCCATCTCCTCTAAAGCTGAGGTTTTAAAAGCCCTCCAAAGTGGTGTGTTGCTACAGACACCACTTCCAGACTCATGGTGAGGACATCCCATGCTACTGTGTCCATCCAGAGAGCTACTGGCACTAGAAGAAACAGCAAAGGGGACAAGCTACAAAACCTGCCTGCTCCAGCTATGCTGCCTGTGAGACACCAAACAAAATATCCAGCTATACTGTACATCAAGCAATACACTACACAGACTCCCTTTTGGGGTTGGGGCATTAATAATGCTGCCTTAAAGCTGCCCTGAGCACTTACTGTTTCCATCTGCCTCTTCTGAAGTTGGGATGCTGCAGTGGCAGAGCACATTCCCGCTGGAAACTAAAGGAGAGGCTGGGAAACACATGCAGCCGTTCCAAGCCCAACAAGCATTTTTAAGCACAACCCTACTACTTTCAGAAAACCAGCCCTAATTGTTCTTATCCTGGTAAAGCCTCTCTCAGCACAGCACTGCCCCACAAGAGCTCAAATAACTGCATGGAGAGAGGGGTGTAGCCCATAGCTGTAGCCAGGCTGAGCAGCAATGCAGTAACCAAGTGAGATGACCTGGACATAAGGTTTGCAGGTACAACTACAGGAATGGGGTTATTCCTTTTAGAACCTGGGCAGAAAAACAGAGCTAATGCCCTTGTTATCTGGCTAACCATATTGCTGTGCTGGGCATGGTCCATCCAGTGATACTGGCTAAGCAGGGATGCTGCAGCACTGGGAGCTGCAGGAGAAGGACACTCAGCAGTGCCAGCGAATCAACCAGCCACCACGGAAAACCTGGCTTTATTCCTTACCACAACATCAACAGGTGATTTATCCCTCCCCAGGTCACTTGATCCTTCCCCTGCATGCAGCTCACCATAGCCAGGGATGTGGAAGGAGCAGCCTCATGGCTCTGCTCTCCCTGTACAGCACCACATCCCAGGTGACGGGCTGACACAGGCTGCTCCCTGCTACCCAGGCTGCTGAACCTGACACTGCTCTGACACTGCTCCAGCAGGCCAGAGCTGAAGCACACATGACTCACTTATAAATTATATACTAAAATTATATACTACATTTTTTTTTGTATTCAAATATTGTCAAGCAGAAATTCCACAGCAATTTCCTTTGTTTCTTTGATCATGGCATTGCTACTCTTCTTTCCTTGGGGAAAAACATGCCCTAAAACCAAACAAATACTGCACTTGAAGTAAAGAGCCCACTCCTTTGAAACCTCTGGAGAGACACAGCTGTTGGAAAGCTCACACTCATCCCTAGAAACCAAGGCCATCCCAAACTGTGATGCTGAAGGACACCAGGAGGCCCTCAGCAACCCCAGGCTTTGGTTTCACAACCTTGCAAATATTTTCCAAACTCCTAATCTTACAAATAAGTAGAACAGGACAGGCAATCACTATTAGCATGTGAAAACACACGGCTTTCTCTGCCAGGGCTGGGGTAGCTACTGATGTATTCCAACCCTGCTCCAGGACAGCCACTGCTTTCCACTGACAGTACTCAATTTATTCCTACCACTTTGGTGAAGCCTCCAGCTTTCCCTACCACTGACTCAAATTCTTGTTGGTTTTGTAGATCTGGAATAATCCCTTTGGCCTCATGGCAGCAAGCAGTGTGAACCCTGCCTGCGTATATCCAATCTGAAGTGGAATTGAAGTCCTATTGTCAAAATGTATTCCAGAGTGCCAGTAGAATCCTGTAATCCCATGGCTCCAAGAGAGCTTTAAGAAAAAACACAAATCTAGTGTGAATCACCATCAAAACATCAGCAGTGCCTGGATATCTACCTATGTGGACATTTGGACTAACTTCCAGCAGAAAAGGCACAAGGTGAGTTTTCCTCTACACCTATTCAAATCCATCTACATCTGCACATAAGCCATGAAAACGTCTTAACTTCTTCTGGATGACAGCTGTCATTTTCCTATATGAGGCCTGATGTGATGTTTGTATTGATAGGAAGCCTCCGATCACCAGCAACAGACTTGGGATCAGACCCTCTGTGAGTGACCCTGGGGAGGAGCAGCATTCCAGGATAAGGTGGGAGTTTGCAGCCTGGCATAGAAAAGTGTCTCCCAAATACAGGGCTTGCCTCTCTGTCACCCTTTGCTCTGAGCTTCTGCAGCCCGCAGTCACTCCACGGCCGCTCTGAGCGGGCTCTGTGCCACAGAATTGCATGAATTCAGTGCTAAGCCTGAACTAACAGAGCCAGGCTCTCACAGGACTTATCAGCTGGGGCTGGGTGCTGCAGGGGCTCAGCACCTACCCTGCTCCTTGTGGGGAGCTCGCCCGTGTCTGCTGACAAAACAAACGCGAGCCTCATAAGAAGTACGCCTCAGAAAGCCTGGAAATCTGTCAGCTTTTTGTCTGTAATAATGCAATTCAAAAGACTATCAGGATTGTATAAATATTTGTACAGACACTTATCGCTGGAGCAGTCAGATACTCGGGCCCCCTGCATCAGCTGATCAGCTTAAAGTCCTCGCCTCCTCTGCTAAACCAAAACAGTGCAACCCCAGCATCACCATCCCCACAGCGAAACATAAAGCCTCTGTTTATATAAATAGTCTCCAGCCTCTACCCTCTCTACTTGCTGGGCAGTTTTCAGCAAACTAAAAAGTGGGATCAGATTCCCAGCCCACTAACAAAGGACAGGAGCAGGACGTATATTTTAGCCAAGGAATTAATTAATTATTATTAACGCAATGAATGCTCGCTAGGAAATGTTTGTACTTTGCCACTGTAATTAAATATTCTCACTCATGCACCTCTCAGCCTTCAGAAACTAGTATTGCATTTCATAGTCCAGTTTGGGGTTCTTTTAGTAAGAAAATACTTTCACACTGAATTTTTCATTTTTCTGCTGGCATGGGAAGGCACGTACCATTTGCCTTTCAGAATAATTTCAATTTTTTTTTTCAGTGGCACAGAGTTCTCAAAATGAAAAGTCCTCTGTCCTTTTAGCTCCAGTACAAGCCCAGTCTTGCTGAATAAAATGGGTCCCATCATCGTGGGTGCCTCGCTCTGCACTTCCACTGCTGCTATTCCCATCCCCATGAGTGAACCACCAGTTTCTTTATGAGCAGGTACCTATGCAAGGCTTGTGGGGAAAACTCGCTCAAGAAAGGACTCTCCACAGCACAAGGACTGCAACACCTCACCCAAACGAAGGGCTGGTTTCTAATCCCTTCACTCAAGGTCTGTTTGCTTCAGCCAGCTGCCCAGGGCAGCAAGAACCCAGCCCTCTGTCTCCATGAAATGGGTCAAAGACACGTAGGATTACTACTAATTTGGAAAGAAAGGGCCCAAGACATAATGTAATTCCACCACTAGATTTTATCACTCTTACTCACAATGAGCAAATACCAGGAGAATCACTGAGCAGAGAACTCAGAAGGAAACCAGACCCAGCTCCTTCCTGCCAGAGCCGCCGCCGGAGCCAACCAGAGCCACCGCCAAAGCCACACAGCCCCAGCTCCCCATCTGGGTAACTAACCACCAGACCAGGTGAGCCTCACCTGCCTCACCCTTCCTACAAAAGAAGAAAGCATTGGAGCTTGGGTTCAGGGATTTAATTTCTCCTCTTTACCCTCAGATGGACGTGTGCAATTTCTCCGTTTTGCCATCGCTGATTTAGCTAATGCTCAGTTCCAGCAGGAAACATCTTAACTCTGAAGATCTGATGATTGCCCCAGCAATCAGTTGTTCAAATAGTTGAAAATTAAGACTATTGCATACAAAGTAAATTAAGTAATTTTCTACCCTCCTAGGGTGTCCCAAGTCTATCAGATTTCCCACAACTGGTATGTCATGATGCCTCATTACTGTGAAGAAAATACAGCTCCGGATGTCCTTTAAGTGGCCTACCCTCAAAGACTCGGGGAAAAAAAAAATCATAAAATACACAGATCCCACTGCAAATGTAACAGAAGACCATCAGCAGAGCTTGTTTATCAACTCTTGTGCTCAACTCTCAAGGCCTTGGCCACATAAACCCCAAAAAAGAGTGTTTGCAGCTGTTCTGTACCACACCGACTCTATCACCTGAGACAAAAATTGAGACAAAGCCAACTTTGGTTTTGTTTGCAAGGATGGCAGCAGAATCAGGGCTGAAAAAGATACCCAAAAACACTGCAGTCTGATCCTAAAACAGGTACCACTTCAGCATCCTTAATACAGCAGAGTCTGACATCTCAGTCTCCTTCCTAAAACAAGGCAGCTTTTAGGCCATGACTGATTACTTTTAAATAAGCATTTTGAACTGAGCCTGTAACACTCCTATACTGCAATGCCATGGGATGCTCTGTTAGCTTTAGTCATTAAAACAAGCCTTCAGCACGGGGATGATGCTGTGCTGCTTCCCAACGCTCCCTGGATCCCTTCCACCCTGGCTGCAGCATCACGGAGAGGTTTTGTTCCCAAGCCCAAACAAGCTGGAATCATTCCCAAGCGTTTGGAAACCGTGAGCCTAGCAATAAGCACTCGGCATTACAGTAATCACCTGGTGGAGGCCACTCTAGCTTCAGTTTTATGTTGTGACTTTCATTGAAAGTCCTCTGATTTGGCCTATTTTTTTTTTCTTGCGGCACAAACTCTCCCTAGTTGGTCTTAAGCCAGAGGTGAGTCTTTGTAAGATGAAAAAATATAAATCAGTCACTTGTTTTCAGCTAAAAGGAGAGGAGATGAGAAAAACCCACTGATAAGAGCTTTTTAAGCCAGTTAGTCACAAGTTACTGAAGGAGGGGACAAATAGCCACCCCATGTTCAAATGCATATCAAGCCCTTAAAGAATCATCACTTTATAGACTGGAGGGGAAAGTAAGAGGGAAAGAAAGCAAATGCTATTAACACAGGTAAATATTTTAGTATGTGCATCAAAGCCTGTTCAGCAATAGCTTTGGGCTGTGTTTTTTCAGCAGAACCTGGCCCATGAGGCCAAACCCCACCATGAGGCCAAACCCCACCACCCCCCTATCAAGATACGCAGGGAATCCTCCTTTGATCTGAAAAATGGAGAAAAAATTGGAGCTGTTGCCAAAATACCAGCCATGACTGCCAAAAATGCCAGGTTCACTGGAGGCACCTCGACTTGAGAACCCACATTTCAATGTTACTCATGCTTTGACAAGGGGCTGAAAGCACACATAAACCCTTCAAGACCAGGGGGAAAAAACCCCACATCACAACTGGCCATCCCAACCCAGATAAACACCAGGGAGGAGAGGCTTCAAGTTCCCACACACAAGTGTGTGCACAAACCAGGTGGAAAGATCCCTGTGCTGAGCCCAAAGCATTTTTCCTGTCTTGTATGCAATACAAAAGCTTGAGAAATGCCAGGGGCCTGCTTGCCACAAGCATAATTCCAAACACTTCCCACTGCCTGGGTGTTTAGGTCTTCCATATCCCCCCTCTTCCTCCTTGATCCCTCCTGACATTCAGGCACCCCAAAGGAGATTGCCCACCGTGGCACAAGAATGTTGCACAAGCTGTGAGTCTCCTCTGGTTACCCCTTATCTATCCCTGAGCCCTGATAAAAATCCACCTATGACCTCCTGCTCCTTTTTATTTATATTACTTTTTGCTTCTGAAACCTCGCTCAGCTCTCGGGATCCTAGAAGAGACCTGCAAAAAGCCAGCCCCACTCCCACTAAAAATTACATGATTTTAGCATTTTGCTTGGAAATGGGTGCATACAAAAGGCATTGGTGTAAGGAAAACCAGAGTGCCAGAGCAGTTCCTCCCATTCTCTCCCAACCAAGCCTGCTATTCTTGGGCACCGTCAAACTGAAGGAATTTTCCCTTTCCCTCTCCTGACAATACGTTATTTGTACATGTTTACACTGAGGATTAAATTCTCATCCGGGCTGGAGAGCGTGGCTCATTCACAGCTTCTGTTCTTCAGTGGAGCTTCCTCTGAGCTGCCTTTCCAGGGCTGTTTAGCAACTCCCTGGACAGGGAAGGCAGCCCATGGCCAGAACCTGCAGGTATAATCCAGTACAGCAGCTGGCAAACTTAGGAAATTACTCGGTGCACGACCACAAGGACTTGGCTTCAGCTGGACAAACACTTTCTCCATGTTGGCTAACACAGGACTCTCCTGCCAAGCACCAGCTCACCCCTTATCTCTCCACTGGGACTCACTCCTTTATCTCCCCATCAGTACTAAAAAGGGGCTGTTGTCTCTGGAGCCCATCAATCTGGATCAGACCATGCTCCTCCTAACCAGGTAACTCCCCACAGAAAGCAGCATCTGCAGAGGTTCCCAACAGCCAGAACAGGGCCCAAACCCCAAGCGATGGCAAGCACAGTATTCATAGTGAAATACCCCATTTCTCCCTCAAAAACGCTCAGTGGAGTTTCATTTCCCTGCCAGCAGGCTTGAATAACATTTTAAATGCCAAGATTTATATGCAGACACTTATAAATGTATTCCATTATAGCCTTTACAAAACTACATTTCAACCTAAACATTCAATTAATGTAATTAAATTGCTACCTGGCGGTATTATCTAATTTCACTTCGGATCTGTGCTATTGAAAAGCATGTGTCTTTTAGCACTCCGACTGGCAAGACATGTGATAAACAGACCTATAAACATGTTGGCTCAACCGAGCTGTTTAAAAATAAATTAGCAAACTATAAAAATAAACAGTAACATACATATGTACTCAATTATGAACTAACTCTAATTTTTGTTCTGAAATACTGTCTTTGACCTTAGTCATAAACAAGCACTATTAAAAAAACATAATATCTCAACAGACAGAAGGGCAGGGATTAAACGCTCATCGCGCGCGGCAGAATGCAAAATAACGGATGAAAAGAAAGAAGAGAAGAAAGAGAAGGGGGGGAAGCTCACCCTTTATTAAATGCGGCAACCTATACCCACCGCAAGCGTTTATGCTGATTAAAGCTGCTTGGATTCAAGACAAAAAAAGTTAAAACCTACTGAAGTGCATATGGAAGAAAACCTTGTAAGGTTCAGTGGGAGGCAAATATCGGTTTAGCTTGCGTGGGAGGGAGGGCAGAGTGGGTCCCACAGAGCCACCCATGGCCTTCAGCTGTCCAGGTGCAAACCCTGCTACCGTCGTGCAAGAATCCAAGAACATATGGCAGTAAGGTGGGAAGTGTCCTCACGCCCACTGAGGGGGAAAAACAAACAAACAGGTTTTTTTTGAAGGCTGTAGAGCAGTGTCCAGACCATGTTTTTGCCTTTAATCCAGAGCTCCCGTAAGAAAAGAATAAGGCAGTGTGCTACACTATTCTCTTTTCTCTGGGAAGGAGGGAGGGAGGGAAGGAGAAGCAATGCTGTACTATTTTTATACCTACCCAGAAATATGAGCATCTAACCTCCACTAATCTGCACTTTGCTTGTGGCCACAGGGCTGAGTTTCACATTGAAACCTTCAAGCAATGTCTGGTGTTACATTCAGCCACAGATGCACAAATAACACGAGTGCTGCACACATTCCAACAGCTGGATGGAGCCTTAGGGGCTGCTCAAGAGAAAAAGACTCTTCCAGCTCCTCTTCACTGTACAGAATATTACACATGCTTTTATAAAGAACTTCAGATCCCTTTTGCTGGGCTTTTGTAAACCANAAGGAAGGAAGGAAGGAAGGAAGGAAGGAAGGAAGGGTTGATACTCCAAGTGCACATTTTGCACCCAGGGCTGAGATTTTCAAGGGTTTCAGGCTACACAGGGGCACCAATGTCTCTCCCACAGCAGAACCTAAGCCCACTTATACACCCATGAGCAAAAGCTCACAACAAACCCTAAATCAACAGCAGAAGTAGTTGCACCACTACTAAGCTCATCCACGGAGAACCAACCTAAGACAGTGACTGCCATCAGGTTGTCTCCCCAAAAAGTCTTGTATAAATAAACAACAGGAGGCAACCCATGCTGATCAGGACATGGGCTCAAGAGCAGGCAGAGAGAGGCGGGTGGAAGACAGGCTTTGCCCCAGGCCGGCTCCTTGCCAGCAGTGAGACATGGAGATACAGCCCCACAGCCAGCTACAAGCCAGGGGCTGACATTCCCACTAACAAGGAGGGCTGCCAGTTGCTGAGACACAAACAAAACCTTCACAAGGCATGTTTCTCAAGGGATGCAACAGGAAGGGGTCCATAGGAGACAGCAAGAGCGCACATCTTTTTTTTAATCATTTTTTTCCTCCAAGAACATCCACACTGGTAGAAGCTGGATGCCAGAGAGCTCCATGCACCAGAGGAAACACCAACTGGATGGTCAAAGAGGGTGGAAACAGAGACAAGCAGGACTGTGATGGATTTCAAGGGTGAGTCAGGAAGACCACACAGCTGTTGGAGTTGGCACAGGCTGCTGCTGCTGCGGGATGCAGCCAATGCCCTCTCCCTCTGCAGGCCTCAACACTATCAAAAAGAGTTTACCTTAATTTCTGGGGCAAATACTTCCAGTGTCTACTCAGACCCCATTTTTTCTTTTTTGTTTTTTGGTGTTGGTTTTTGTTGTTGTTGCTGTTTTGTTTTTTGTTCTTCCAGTAAATGTCTACCATTCCCTTAAGCAACTGGAAGTTGATGCCCTGGAATAACCATGAATGATCAGTCAAATGTTAACCAGCAAAACCCAGAGCTGCTCTCAGTGTGCCGACTTTTCCATGGTTCAGCAGCAGGAACATCTCACACACCTGGAATGGTCAGCCCTGGATGTTATTATACACATGTTTCTGTCCACACCACAGCTATCCCCTCACTCATCTTCCAGAGCTGGGTATCTCAAACACTTTGTATCAAAATAAGAACAGCAACAGGTCCTGTCCAGATTATCTGGTCCTTTCCTCCTCTGGCCAAAAACTTGAAACCCAGCTGTGTCCCAAGGCCAGCTCCCCAGCTCAGAGCATACCATGACCACAAAGTAATGAGAATAAAAAACTGAAATTAAAGCAACAAGTCAGTTTGAAAACAAATGCCATTTTCTGCCCATCCTCCCTGTTTTGTTACCAATAAAAAACACTTACAGCCACTATTCATGCAGACATAAATCTCTAATGGCTACCTGTTAACATGTTTCATCATACCAACATTCTTGCTCTGACTTTGAGAGTTTCCTTTTTGTTATTTTAAGCTAAGGGAGTGCTAATCTGGGCTGGAACTGCAGGCTTCAAGAAAATTGTGCCCGTGAAATGGTGCAGAGTGGAAGGAAATGATGTCAGTCACTGCAGTTGATGTAGACTGTAATTCTTGCAGCCTTCGGCTGCTCTTTTCCAAGACTATAAGAAGCTGGAAATGCAGAAGCACAGTTGACTGGGAAGATTGTAAAATGTTGCTGAGAAGTCCTGTGAATTCTCCCCATAGCCCTGTGTGGTTTAGGGCCAATGGGAAGAGAGAAGAGCAATGTGAACACCAAAATCCAGCATACTGGAAGAGTCACTTTTAATGTTTTAAGGAGAAAATAAGTGGCCAATCCTGTATGACTTCAGGGATTAGAACAGCTGCTGGTGCAAATTGGCCTGGCAGGTCCCATCCGATTTACAAAGGTTGCCCTAGGTGTGGCCACAGGTGATTCACTGACTCTTCTGGATGTGGAAAGAACAAAACTTCTCAGGTATCACCCCAGCAGTCACTGACACCAGCTGGACATCAGGACAGCTACTTGGTGTCCTCTGCTCACAAAGACGTGCTGGGCACCTCTGCCTGCCTCACGTGAGCACATACTGAGAATACAACTGATGTCCTGAGTCACAGCAGGTGAAAATCTGCTTGAGTGAAAGAAACCTGGTCCTCTGATCACCAAGAGCTCAGGTCAGAGCCACAATCTGATTTTCCACAGGGCAGGATAGGGACAGAAGCTCTTTGGTCTCCAGAGGTGTGGCAGCCCTGCCAAGATCCCCAGTAGTTTTGAGTGCACACACAGGGATCCTTCCTTTCCCCAGCTTTGCAACTGCTTAGAGCAAATTAGAGCAAATGTTAGAGCAAACGAAGAGTCTTAACAAACCTTACTGGAGCCATTGCAAGGAGGTTAAGAAACACAACTTATCTGATGCAATCCGCAATGTAATGCAACCTTCCAAGTCCCAGCTCAGGCAAAATACATGCAAGTATCCAGAAGGGATGGGCACAACCTTGAAGGAAGAGTTGGGGATGCTCCAGCCCAGCCCACAATGCCGGAAAGAGACATTTCTGGCATTGTGGAAAGACAAGAGAGCACAGCAGGAAATAGGAAGTTCCCTGCCAGCTTTGTGTCTTCTGCTGCTTCTAAGGGCTTCCACTCTGTACAGGCCAGAAAGAGTACACCAGATCTCTGGCCTGACTCAACATGGCCAGTTCTCTGTCTTTTTTGAAAAAGATTGCTCCACAGTACAAGGAGGTGAGGGAGACCTTTATTTGCTGGGTTGAACAGTAAACATGGGCAGGCTTTACCACCTAAGCCTTGCCAGCCGATTGCTGTGAGAGCAATGTCACAACAGGCTGAGGCTGCCTCATCTGCAGACCCCGTAGGCTGCCAGGATCCTGACCAGAACAGGCGAGCGTGGATCCTCACAGGAATCATCAGGCAGAGGGTGTTCACTTACAGCACATCCCAGTGTGGAGCCCCAAGCCTTGCTGTGCACACCTGGCAAGAGGGATGGGAGGACAGTGTTGCCCACGTGGGGAGGCTTCCACGACAAACTGGGTTGGGAGGCTGAAAGGCAGGAGAGCAGATAGTATTTTCGAGGGAGTATGAGATAAGAGGAGGTGGAGTTTCCCGATAAAGAGGATTTCCCTGCTCAAATATCAAAGGATTCACACTAAGAAAAGGGGGGAGAAGGGGAATTACATCAGTCTGAGGCACACTTTCTCTTTTAAACTCTGACCTTCTATTGTCTGTCTTCTTGACTAGGATTTAAAAGCCCTTTGTTGGGCTGTGTTACATGGTGTGATCTAGAAAGCCGTCACAGACAAGGCACCATGGGCTTTCAGCTGCTCTGACGCTCGAGCTCCCCCCATGCCTACACTGGACTTTTAGGAGGTGTTGAGCCAGCTCAGATAAGTCGGCACTTTCTATCAACACCCCTTCGAAGCCAAGCTGCAGCTTCCAGACATAAGCTGGGCTGCTCATCATTCCAGCTCGCTCTCACCTTCCCTCAGGTCCCTTCCAGGCTCTCCTGGAAGCATTCTTCCCATTCCAAACACAAACAAATGGGTGAAGAGCAGATGACGGAAGCATAACAGATGCCTAAAATGGTTTAGAGTGATCTACGAGCATCTTTTGGTTATAATGCTCCATTAATGTGACATTTATGTGGGGTAATATAATACTGCTCACTTAGAAGCACCTAAACCAGCCACTTAGGTTTCCTGGTGTGCTAGGATAACCAGGAGGGTTTCAACATGTCCAGGAGACCCTACAGATGGAGTTACAGGGGACAGGCGGCGCCACTGCCTAAAGGGGACGTGTGGGTCTATCCCTGAGGGAGCAGAGGTCGGTGGATATTAGGCAGCGAGAGGCTGGAGCAATGTCTCAAGAGGCAGAGCTAGAGAGCTACAAATGGGGAAAAACTTGGCTTGGACCTATGGAGCTGAACAGCCTGTCTCTGTGGTACGGGAAACGCGACACTCGAGCAAGGTCTGACCCAGCCCCAAAGGCACAGCCTTGCTGTCATCTCCACACAAGCTGCAGCACAGCTCGAGCACCCCTCTGATTTTACAGCAGCCAGTGTTACACGCTGTAGCTAAATGTACCCTTAATGTCACCCAGACCTAACAAGGGCTCTTGTTTTGTTCCCCTGATTTATAAACACAGTGGCAATGGGCTGGAGATGGGACAGCCTCACAACCACAAGCCTTCGTTATTCCCCACAAATGACTTGTTTGCAGCTTTTGAACTGCCTAATTTGTTTTGCCCCTACATTTTGGTCATTCATCTCATCTTTTCCTAATGGTGCTCTGAACACTGACACTTTGGGAAAAGTCTCAAATGCTGTAACCCTCGCATGGCCCCGCGGAGGTGAAAGGACCAAGGCCAACTGCTGAATCTTCCCACAACAAGAGGGGGATCATCCATCTCCTCTTCCCTCCTCCTCGCCTGCTGCCTCCACCCCGGGCACTTATCTCAGTGTGTTTGAGTAGAACAAAAAACGAGGCCACATGAAGCCATTTCAGCACCTCTGGATGTCGAAGGCCACAGACTGTACCCAGTGACCTGGAAGGTCCTCCCCAGACATTTGCTCCGACGTCTCTGCCTCTAAGAAAAAGCATCTGAGAGGCTGGTTGTGTTCAGACTGTGGCAATGCCATTCAGAGAAGGGAGAAAATCAGCTGGCACAGTCTGCATTTTGGGCAAATGGGGAAGGAATTAAATCAGAATCTGGAGTCTGATCAAAAACCCAATTTCACAAAATTCCACAATTTTGGCACTGTGTTTCAACACCTAGGTGCATGCTGGGTAGAAAACGAACAATCCCAGGGTTTTCACTTTGCATGCCCAGCAAAAGCAGTCGACAGGTTTCAGCATTTAGGAATAAATGCAGAAAGTATCAACAGTGTATTGTCACTAGCCTTTTGCCAGACACCAGGAAATCCAGAAGAGTCATCTAATGTCACAGGCAAAAAGCTGAGGACATAGCAAGTGTCACTGAAGGACAGGCAGAACAAACACAGAGCAAACTCCTATCAACAGATTAAATTTATGTCACGGTATTTTACCCACATTTTGCACTACTCAGGTGCCTTGAAATATGCGCACGCAACCAGAGCCACGACACCAGACCTTTAAAGACGTGAGAGCTGCAGATTAAAAACATGTTGGAACGCTTACCATGTCCAGTGCCAAATATGTGTCTCTAACCTGTAGGAAGAAATGGGTGTGGAGCTGCTCATGGAACGATCACTGCACTCACACAGCAGGGTACAAGGTCCCCCTCTTTGTTTCTCCCTTGAAAACAGTGACTAAAATATGACTGAGGACCTGTTTCACCTCCCCGAAATTTTTTTGAGAAGTACGCAGAGTCAGATGGAAAAATGAGGTGGGAATCAGAGAAATCCCATGAGATTTGTGAAGACTAAAGCCATTTTGCCATGAACCAAAATGAACAACTGATCTTGGTGCTTGGCTGAGCACGGTGCTTGCTGCTTCTTTTTGGGGACTTCGGTCACCTCCTGAGCGGCAATGAAGTGCTGCAAGCAGATACAAAAATGTACACAAAGCCTAAAAGTATTTCCCTGGAACTGAAGCTCAATTTACAGTTCCAGAGACTGAAGGGTGTGTTTGAGCAGCCCTTTGTTGCAGGGTTTTGTCAAGGTATGTTCTGACTTGTCCCCTGCATGGCTGTGCAGTAATTCTTGATACTGATAGTCAATTACTTTGTCCACGTCACTCAAACACTATTTTTCTGCTTTTTTTCCCCTCTCAGCACACTAATCCGGGAAAGACAACACAGAGTGAAACCACCACCTCAAAAGGCATTAACTCCTGGCCAGCCTGGGCTGCCCTCCAGCCCTGCCAGGCACAGGTAGGAAAGCAACCTGCAGAGCAAAGAGCCTTCCTTATCCTTATCTCTCTTAAAATACCACTGGACCCAGGCTCCAAAACTTCCTTCCCGACTGGATAAGCACTTACCCAGGTAATCTCATTACAGCCATTGTTCTCCAAAGGTTAATAAATACTTACCATGATGAGTAAAGGCTCCGCAATCTGACCCCAGCGCAGGAGAAGTGATTGCTCAGGGCCAAATTTTCATACTCTTTATTATGCTGAACACCATATTCCTCGGCTAACAGAGCAGCCTTAGCACCAAAATAAATGTGACTGCTTGCAAATAAGGTGTTGGCCCTACTTCTGGCCTCAAGTTTTTATGTTGCCATCATTGTGATGGCTCTGAAAATTAGCAGATGCTGCCAGTTCCTGATAAATACATGACTAAATTATTCTGAAAAAACAGCAAAAACAAATTATAGAAAGGATAAAATTCAAGGAGATGCCTTTCTCTCCGATTTCAACACATAGAAGAAAATAATTACAGGCTTTTGTGAATTTAAGGAAACACTTTTTCTCCCATCAGAGGTGAGGTGTGAATTATGCAAACATGATTCGAATTTGACTGGGTTGACACACTGCAGCCCCAATAACAACTTTAAATTTGAGAGTTATGGAATGGAAAACCAGGTTTCCAAGAGCTTCTTAGCAAGAGCAGCAGCCACCACCTTTCCCAGGGCCAGGCCAACACCCATGAGGACGGACATTCCCGTCAAGATGGAAAACGGCAAAGTCAGCACTCCATAAAAATCCACCTCCTAACTCGCAAAATAACATGGACAAGGAGGGCTTTCCATCCCAACAACACACATTTCAAAGCTCTGGCTGGTCTGTTGGGATGATTAAAACACATTATCCACTTGTTGCAAAACTTTTACTGGCAAAGTATATAGGTGAGATGTACCTATAGATGTGCCCAGAAATCCATATGGAACCTGCACGTTGCAACAACACTGAACAAAACTCTAAATAAGACGAGATGAGCAGGTAACTCTCTTTCAATGGAAGCTGTCAAGTCGTTGTGCAGTCATTAATAAGTTAAACTTAATCCCCTTCATAGGAGCTCCATTTTCCTAGTGAAGGACATAAACCAGATTTTCCATTTGATTTCCAAACAGAAAATTCAGAGGAAAAAACAGAATGGAAATGAAATAAAAGCAAATAAAAACAAAAATATTTTAGATTTGGTTCAATGACCAAAAGCTTTCCAATTTTTTTTTTTATTTCTCTCTCTTTTTGCCAGCCAAAGCTGTACCTAAATTCACCTGGTCACACTTTCCATCAAATATATTACCCACTCCAAAAAAAACTCTCATTTTTCAGGTGAACACACCTCTACATGCTGAAATCAAGACAGAATCCTCCCTCTGCACCAGACCAAGCTGAATTATTTGTGACTCTCCCAAAGTCCTCCAGGGAATGAGGGAAAGTGCCAGGACCAAAACTTGGCCGGACTCGCTGTACGTGCCCCCGGGCTGCTCAGGGAGGTCTTCAACAAGCCAAGGGCTGCAAGGGGCAACCAGCCTCCCACACTGAGGCTTGCACAGCACCCTGACCATGGCTCTGCACCTCCTCCCACCACTGCCCTGACCTCATTTTGAAAGGTGGCCAATTTCATGTGATTATCAGTCTGGTATGGATCAAACCCAAAAGCTAGGCTGGGCAGAGAAACCCCAGGTGTTTCTGCTTTGCCCTTTACCCATGAAACCTCAGCTCTGGAGCATCTGAGCCCACATCTCCTTCCATATCAACGCCCATGCAGCACCTGTGCATGCTCCCCTGAAATGCACCCTGCACACCAACCACAGCCACAGAGACTCTCCCATGCCAGAAGGCAAGTAAGTGGGGAGAACAGTGCTGAGGATTCAAAGGAAAGCAGGCCAGCCTGCCAGAGCTGCACACCAATTCATGCTGAGCTACCACAGGGAAATTGGAGCTTGCTTATGCCAGCTGTTGACCCCAAAGCCAGAAGAAAAGACAGCAATGAATTTAAGACAGAGGCTGAGTTTTAGTCCAGCCATTACTTTTTTTTTTTAAATCTTCTATTTCAATGTGGAGCGGCTGCTCACCCCAGCTCTGGGCTAACCTTGCTCCCCTGCCCCACAAATCCTACCCCCTCAGGTTTTTGGGGTGATGCCTCACGTCAGGAGCACAAGGCACGAGCTGCCCTAGAACCTCATCAGCCAGCTAAAGAGAAAAATATCTCCTGACACAAACAACCTTGCTGACTCCTGGCCTCATGCTACCCTTCTCTTCTTGAGGAAGGTTATTGAGGAAGCAGTTTTGGAGCAGGGCCAGCTGTGTCTTGATCTTGAGAGGTGTCTTTGATCCCTCTCAATCTAACTTTAAAGATAGAGTGATATTAGATCCAATGCCTAAGAATGCCCTTCAAGCAGCAATTGAAGACCTCAGGGAGAGGTCTTCAACCAGACTTTGCCATCCCGAGCTGGCTCAGAAAATCTTGGTTTCTGACACTGACCCTGTTTTTAACTCTTTCCCCCCACCACCTCCACTTGAAATGACCATCCCTTGTGCCAGTCACCCACAGCAACAACTGGCAATTAAGTCAGTTACATCTCTGACTAAATTCTTGACCTGATCTGCTTTTAGGGCAGAAAAAAACTTGTGCAGAATCTTCTTGAAGGCCTGCTGCTTTTTAGCCAAAAATAAGACAAATATATGCCCAGGAGTAAAAGGAATGGATTGCACCAACAGACTCATCAATAAGTAAATAATATTTATCATGAGCTCTGCACTACAACATTTGGACAGACACAAGATAAGCACCAGTTTGGTTCCTGCATTTGTCAGCTGGTCACATCCAAGCACTCTCCATCTCAACATGCTTTGACTAACAGGGACATGGCCCAGCACTGAGCTGGGGATGCAGGTGCCCACGCTCCAAGGGATGGTGTTTTAGGTACCAAAATTTCCCCCTGCATCCTAAGACCCTCCAAGTGCAGGCAGAGGGGAAGACCAGCTAGGGCTGTCCACCCTCACCAGCGCCAGATTACATTTCCACAGCAGCTGCTCCCTTTGTCTACACCCAGTAAAGCCAAACCCGCCTAAAAAATAATTTAATCTGCTGTAAACCCAAGTGTCAAGCACTTAGATGGCAGCTAAAAGCGCCACTCTCAGATAACCGAGTGACACTGGCTAATAATAGCCTGCGCATGAGGGGAGCGGGAGCGGACATTTTGTGTAACCAAAGAGGAACCCGTGCCTGGGAACAGCCCGTGCTGGCCGGTCCCAGCCCCGCCAGCAGTGCCCGAGTCCACCCGGCCTCTCGTGTTATTAGCTGCACTAATACCACCCTGACCTCTCTTTCAAGCTCAGAGGCAACAATAGTCCTGGCTTTTGTTAGCGGGGAGAACAATTTGCCACCTTTTACAGCTCTGCAATCATAGCTGCTTCACTTTTCATCTCCCAGAGGCTCTGCACCAGACCCTACTCACCGGGGAGGATGGTTAACCCTTGCTGGGCAGCCACAGACCACAGCGGGAGGGAGGGGTGCCAGGGTCCCTGCAGGCTCTTCTTCTCCCACATCCCTTCATTTGCACAAAGAACACCAAACAAGTCCTTTCTGATGAAGGATGAAGGCGTGCAACAGGGCTCTTCTCTGCCTGACATTGCCATAGGCAGGAAGTACCTGGAGGCCACTTCAAGCCCCTGAGCTACATCAAGAGGTCACCAAAATCCATGCTGAGCTCTCTCCCCTCACTCTGCCCTTGAGAACTGCCTTAAACATGCACCTATTGATCAGGAAATGGTGTAACTCAGGTGACCTTCTCTTGTCCAAATGTTAAGAAGAGCAGCTTAGAAACAAAGGAGAGTAAGTTTTCCAGAGAGGCACTTCCCAAAGCTCAGGAACTCACCCAGGGATGTGGCACAAGGTGTTGGTGTGAAAGTGTATTTGGGTTTGCATGCAAGGCTCTTCCCAAAAGAAGAGGATGGATGCCCAGAGCTGCTCGCTTCTCACTGCCCATGGGCTGGAGCAGGGCTTGCTCAGAACCTGGAAAAGACCAACCCTCATCCATTTTGGGATTCCTGAGGGACTAGGGCACCTTATCCACCCCCACACCCCTCCCTCTTTCTTTCTTCTGAACAAGGGCTACAAGGAGCACGGGGAGCTTTCTCCCGGGGCATGCAAGGGTCTTGGATGCACAGCTGACTGCACATGTCAGTTATGCTCCAAATGGGTTGTCACAGGTCAAGGTTCTGCAGGCAGCAAGAGCAAATGCTATTTTTAGACAGGATAAGGTCACGGTGCTTTTAGAGACAGTGAGGTCTACAATAAAACCTATTGATCAGTCTCTGGAACTAGCGCTCCGGAGAGACGCCTAAATTGAAACAAAAATTGCCTGGCCGTTTTCTCTATAGACTTGGTGGGTAAAAGCTTGTTGGAGTCTTTCAGGAGACAAAATAAGTAAGAAGAACCTGAGTACAGACCACAGTTGTCCATTTAAGTGGATGCACAGCGGGGGAAAAGAAGTGAGACCTATGGGAGAGAACAGTGGGAAGCTCTGAGCATCCTTCTGCCATAGTGATAAGCCAGCTTTCCCAAGGGTGAAAGCAATCCTTACCATGCCCTGAGTCCAATCTCCACAGCCCAGATGTAAAGGCACTACAGCAAACCTGACTGTTAAGAGAATTAATGCTTCACTTGCATATTGGAAGGTAAGGAAGCCTCTTGAAGGGATCCCTGACAGCACATGCACATTCACCATCCCCAGAAGAGCTCAAGGCCAGGTTGAATCAGGCTCTGAACAACCTGGTCTAGTGGAAGGTGACCCTGCCAGTGGCAGAGGATTGGAACCAGATGAGTTTTGAAGTCCCCTCCAACCCAAACCATTTTGTGATTCTCTTTGGCCGTTTGTGTTTTGGTGATGAATTTCACCCAACTGAACTGTGGAGGCCCAAAGATGAAAAACAGACCAGTATTTCAGCCAGGCAAATTATTTAAAAATTCCAAGCATTTATCCAGGTCCCAGTCAACCCAAAATTTAACCAAAAATACCAAAAAGCACTGAACTATCACACCTTCCAGTTCAGCTCTAACTCCACTACAGGCACCTAAATGCCTCTGCATCACAAGAGGATCTTCATTATATTGGAGACTTGGAAACACAGGGACGAGCATGAAACCATGCAGTATCTTCATCCATCACCTGCCCCACTGCCACAGCCTCACTCACAAAGCAAGCCTGCCACAGTAAACATAATCCATACATCACACCCTGACATGGGTGACCCCATTAGCGAGTCCCAGCCAGAGCAACCCACCAGACATCAGCAATACAACAATCGATGCACTTCGAGGATATCATAATAATAATAACAACAATAATAACAACAACAACAACTACAGGTAAATACTACTAAGCTGTGAAAAGCTAGTGTGGGTGGTGGGATACATAGTTGACTTTCTGCTCAATAACAACAGAGACAATAGCAACATGAGCAGAGATATACATTCAGCTGCTCAGGTAAAAGCAGATCATGTGGGAATTAAAGCACTCAAAAGCCTTCAGTGTGGCTCACTCACTATCCAACTACCCGGTTAGGCTGCAGTTTAAGTTTCTGCATAATAGAGATGGCAAGATGCAAAATCTCAAGCAGTATTATCTGTACAGTGACTGTGCTGCAGAGGAATCATAATAAAAAACATGTTTCAAAGCAGTACAGTGATTGTGATTCTGGAAAAAACAACAACAACAACAAAAACAACAAAGACAACCTCATCTTTCAGCTAAATGTACTGCTGCTAGAAAAGCCAAGGTAATTGTTTTTCTATTTAAGAAATCAGGCTTGGGTTCTGTTTGGTTTCTTTATATAAAGGTCCTTAGGGTCCTACCAACACTTTTACGATTTTCTTCTTAGTGCCCTGTGACTCTAGGACAAAGTATGAGATAAAACGATTGTAATAAATAAGGACAAAGTTATTTGGGAATTAAGGACATGGCTGCAGCACCTCTAACTGATTAAATAAATGGAGCTTTAGTGGAATATATGTCTGAGAAAATTCAAAGCTAATTTCTGTTTATAATTACTGATAGCACCCGAGTATCCTTTCCAGAAAGCCTACTCTATCACCCAGAAAGCAGATGCAAATTTGGGTATAAACAGGGAGTGCAATGAAGCCTGTGGCAATGCTCACATTAACAGCCATGCAGCCAGACTTCCACCCCGTGTATGTGTGTGGGCGCACACACTCACACACTCACACACACACACACACAAGTGCTCCTCTGGTGATTTTTGACAGGCAACACTTGTATCCAGCTCGACTCTGCCACCTTCTCCCAAGTTTATTTCCTAGACTCCAGTGGCTGGTAGACAAAGCTCTCTATTAATCTGAACATAAATCACCATAACGGGTTGAGCCCAAGCTCCTTTACACTTCCTGTGCCTACCAAGTGGCTCTCGTGGCTGCAGGGAAGCCACTCAGGATTTGATTTACCCCTGGGGTAACTGTGAGCAGGATCAGCCTCCACAAACACTTTCTCTGCATCTGTCTCTGCCCTTGGGTTTTGCATGAGCACAGAAGCAGGGAGAGGACCACAAGCTGCCCCACTGCTGCCCAAGAGGAGCTTTTGTAACCTGCCCAGGGGCTGTTGGGCACGGAACTGAGAAGTAGGAGAGGCTGAAGCAGCAGAAAGAGGCACCCTCGGTTTGTTTAACTGCAGAATGCATTTTGTGGAGCCTCCAGTACAAGGCAGCTTCAGGATCAGCACCTCCACGAGACAGAGGCCAGGGACAAATGTGGTGCCCTTGTGCTTCCCACAGCCACCTTCATTCCTCTCCCAGGGGGCACAAGGCACTAAAATACCCAGCTCCTTCCACAACAGGCAGGGAAAGGAGGGAAATAAACCCCCAAAACTTTTAATTTTTGTCTTTTCCATTTATTTTTGAATTAGCATTCAGCGTCTGCTGCCATGACATGGATAGCTAAAAATGTGTGTGCGGATATGTCATCTATGAACAAAGTGGCTCATGTTTGTTCTTTATTATTTAGGAAATGCACATTAATTACTGCAGATTTTCTCCTATACATCTACTGTATCTCAGACAGAATTGCTGAGAAGGTCTGCAGAATAAAAATGTATGGGGTAATTAAATGGATATTTATAATTAGAACTTAATAATTTGCATCAGGGACAAATGAGCTCTGATTTCAATCTGTAGTGCATTTAGATTAGCCTGAAGATAGTGTAATTTGATGTTTTATAGTCCTCCTCTCAGATTATGAAACAATACAGTGTCTTTAAAGCAGCCGTGTTTGTGTCAGGAGTGTGTTAAGAAGCAGCCGCAATGAAAATGTTTGACAACGTGAAAGCAGCCATAAATTACACGACAACTGTGTAAAAGTCGTGATGAAACAAATGAAGAGCTGACCTGTAATGCATCTGGTTCAGCACCGTGCCCGGACCACTCCGCACTCATCCCGGAGCGCATCCCTACGCGCGCGGCTACTTAGCACCGAGAAAATTGTAAATTGTCCCTAGTCAACAACATTGATTTTTAGTCCACGTTTCAATCAGTTTGAAGCAGAAATACTACACTGCTCCCCTGGCAGTCTCTCAGCCAGCCGGCTGCTCGGCCGGAGCCTCTTTGGGCGCAGCTCTGTTACAGCCCCATTGTTCCCACTGTACAGTATTTATCCTGGGCTCTCCAGACACAGGTACTTGACACTAAGGTCACTGCCTTGTCTCCTGGACATACGACCCACCTTTGCTACCAATGCCCTCTGCCCAAACACAGGGAGCCCCTGCAAAGCCCGCTGCCTCCCCACAGATGTACAGGTGAATCTCACCCAGGGGAGATTGCACACCCACAGCCAAGCACTTGCCCCCCAGACCACAGGGCTGCATCTCCCCAGGGCCAAAGGTAAAGCGAGGTGGACTCCTTACCAAGGTCTTGGTAAAGAGCAGGTTGGTTTGGAGATGCAACCACATCTTTGCTCTCTTCCCAGCTTTACCCAGCCACCAGCAGGGAAGAAGAGCAGCGAGGCTGGGCTCTTATTCCTGCTCTGCTGCAGCTCTTGGGCCTGACCCAGGGCGAGCCACCCTACCTGTGCCACAGTGCTTGCCTCTGTCACCCTGGCAGTGCAGGGTGTGTTCATTAACATCTCCAAGGCACTCAGGTCCTCACGTAATGGATGCTGCAGAGGTAAACACCTCGATCAGCAGATAACAGGGAGTCCTGTGCAGGCACTGCACACACAGGAGCTGCGCACGTGTGTAGGCAAACGCCTGAGAAAAAACACAGGAGTGCCAAGTCTCTGGGAAGTTTACCATCAAACCAGTTATGGACTGACACAAAACATGAGGAGAGAGGGAAGAACCAGGGTAAGGAAGGAGATTTCCAGACCCAGAGCCCTGGCACTCAGCCTCGTGGAGCCATATCCCACAGCCTCTCCTTTGTACTTTCCTCCCACAGAGCAGAGCTCAGTGCACTGCATATCACCAGCTGCTAGAACATGAAGGGGAACAAGAGGAGACAAGGCTGTGATTCTCAAACCATGGCAGCATGTGATATTCTCAGCCTCCTCAAAAACTAGGACTTGCAGATCGGGATGCCAAATGGAGCAAGGTGCTCAGGCAAAGCTTAAACTAACAGAGGCCATCCCTACATGTGCCCACTTTCCAAGCTACGTGAGTGACATAAAGCCTTTGGTGCCAAGCAAACCTCGTAATTCCCAGCAGGGCATGGTGCTGGGAACACGTTGAAGGGACATAGGACAGGCAGGTGACCCAACCCACTCCAACCTACCCTTCACACCTCTGAAAATGCTGCCCTTTGCAGCGGGGGGAGCCCGTGCTTTCCCAGCTATGCCCTTTCCGAGCATTTTGAAATCCACCGTCCATCAGCATGACGGGAAACAAGGCGTCGAGCTCTTCCTTTGAGGAGTTTCTTGTTTGACCAGAGTACAGGTTATTCAAATCAGCCAGAGTGAAACGCAGTTAAGCTGCTGTTTGTTCCAGCACGATGAGACTGGCCTGTTAAAAAGCAAAAATGTCAGGATGTTATAGGCTCAGCCTCCTGCCAAGATTGGTAAGTAGCTGAACAACTGTCAGAAAAAGCATTAATTGGAAACAACAAGAAAATAAAAATACCCAAAACAACCATGAATGCAGATTGTGCTTCCAAGTCACAGGCGTTCTGGGGCCACCCACACCCCAGCTAGGCACCCTTGGGAAGAGGCTCCAACCTGGAGCACCTCTGCAGCCTCATGTACTACCTGCCTGCCACATCCACACCTTGTAAAGAGAGGAACTTTAACAGTAACCCAGTAAAGACCTCGCATTTTGTCTTAATTCTCACCATCATGGCATTACAAGGATTATGTCTTTATTATCACCACCACAGCATTTTCTCTATATTCTCACAACCCGATGAAGTACCTTGATGTCAGGCACGGCCCAGCAATGCTCTGCGACGGCTGCAATAAGGTTGGAAGTGCAGCCACCTTCACACCCATTGCAAGTCTCCACTAGGGGATCAATTTGATTTTGTTTCTCATAAAGTCACTAGAATGGGTGGGGGCCCCCATGAAAAGGTGCTGGCGTGCACAAGCTGTGGACCTGCACTGGGTCTAGCCCCAGGGTTTGTTCTCCCCAGCCAGGCAGGCACTACCTTGCAGATGCTTTTCACCCCCCAATTTAACTCTTGCGATTATCTCTGAAATCTCCCAGACACACACACGACCTCCTGCTCTCATATTCTCGAGTTTAGTTTGCCTCTCACAACAGCAACCCCCTTTTTTTTTCCTGTCCTGAGCCCTCGGGTTACTGGCACAGTGACAACTCTTTTTTTTTCCCAACAGCGAGCCAGGAAAGATGATAGAACCTGCGTGCGTGGCCAAGGGACTGGTCTCAACTGGTTCAGAGGGAAAAAATGGGAGCTGTGTCTTCCCCCCCCTATTCTTGCCTTTAGCCAAAAGACCTGGGAGCATTTGATGTACAGTCAGCAGGTATTAAAACAAAAAAAAAAAAAAAAAAAAAAAATCATTGAAAAGGCTGGCTGGCTCTGGAGCTGTGACACTCTCTCATCAAACTCTGGACTTCAGCCAAGTTCATCTGTTAATGGAGAGTCACAGCCAGGGCCTCCCCCCGCCACCACCCTCTCACTCCCTCCTCTACCTCTTCCTCCCTCCTAAAAAACTAGACATCGATTATGTCTGTGCTTTTCCCTTTCTATTCAAGATAAACAAAGTGCTTCAAGTTCAGGGCACACCCTGGGACCCTTGACAAAGCAATCTATCATCCTGTCTGCTAAACCAGTCTGGCCACACCACCGCCGAGGAGACTAATGCTTCCAGTGTACAATTTTCCCTTTGTGTGCTGCCCTATTACTAGTAACCTCTTTTCTTCCCTACCTTCCCAGGAGCAGATGTGCTTGACCACTTTGCCTAAGCCCCTCCTGGCAAAGGCATTTTTTGCTGAAAGCAACCTCAAGAATTTAAAAAAAAAAAATAAATAACCAAGCCCCCGCCTGCCCCCTCCTCTCCCTGACTCCTGTCTCCATCCCTACGTCCACCAAAGAAATCCAGCACAGAGCTTGATTCTTCCTTCCCCACTGAAGATTTTTTTAGGGACTGAGTTCAGGTTTAAATCATATCCACTAATTCATTCTGACTTGCAATTAAATGCAAATACACTTTTATAGCCAGCATGGAGTGTATTAATTTTAACAGCAAATGACAAAATAAGAATACAGTCCCTCCAATACCAATAATGAATCGCACTATAAATCACGTTAGTGGTCACATTCATTAAAGCTTGCAAAGCTCTTGGAGATCCACGGGTGCAATGTGCCACCGACCCACAGAGCACTGTCAGCTCGCCCAGACCCCACTGTAGGCACCCAAATGCCCCAGACCCTAGCTGGGGGGCACAGAGAACACCCCACCAAGTGCAGGGCATCCAGATCCACTCCCAGTCCCCCCCAGCAGTGCCGCAGGGAGCTGGTGCTTCCCAGGTGAGTGGTGCCGGAGAGATTCATAGACCAGTACTGAGGGCGGGTCTCACCACAGGGCAGAGGCATCGTGGCTTAGGTGAAGGGAAGGGCCAGGCTGGGTGCTCTAAAACAGGGCAGTTACAGAAATTAACAGGAAACCACAAATCACCATTTAAGGGCACCTCCTAACAGCTAGCCTGGCCTTTTCCTAATGCTCCCGGCTGCCGACAGCGCTTACCCCTTCCCCAGGTCTACAGAGCGTTCCATTTGCTTGCCAGCACTAAGATCCTCTGCACCGTTTATTAGCCAACATGGGGGAAAGTGAGGGTTTTCTGGCTCCTTTGTTTTGTTAGGACAGCTGTGTGCCATTCCCACCCCCTCCCACCCATCCTCTCCTAAAGAAATAATTAAATCCAATTAGGACCAGAAAGTAATTTACATTTTGGTTCTGTGTAAGATGGGGAGGTGGGGGAATGAAAAAAAAAAAATCCCATAAAACAAGTTGTGATGAAATTTCATTCCTTTGCTACTTATTTGTCTGCTTTTGCTTCTGAGGGTAGCTCAGGCTGCACTTCCCCTCTTTAAAGGCTGTATATTTTGGTGCGTGGACCGAGAGGGAGGCGAGGAAGGTGGAAAAGAGAAAACTTGCTCCTATTCCCTGCTCCATGAACAAGACAGTTCTGCCCATCCTGCTCCTGCGCTCCTGCTCCTGCTCCTGCTCTTCCCCTTGCCGTGCCGGGGGCTCCTCTGCTGTGGTTTACTGATTTACAGAACCTTGGTATGTGAATGGCAAAAATTCCTTGGCATAAGTATATGTTTGCTGATCACATTTCAGATCATGTGTTGTTCATTATTATGACTTGCTCAGAAACAGTTTTGCTACAGTTATGTGGGTTTGCCTTGTATATTTTTTCCACTTTTTAGTACATTGAAAACATCATGGCGGGGGGGGGAAGCAAATGAGAAAATGTTTTTGTGTCTGCACCACCTCAAAAGTCTATTTGAAAAAATTACGGAAAGGAATACAAAATATTCCAGGACTGGGAAGCAAGAGGGAAAGGAAATGAGATTAAAAAATAAATTTCTTAAAGCTTAATATGATGTCAAATTTTCAAGTGGAATATTTTCCTTTGGATGGGGATGGAACTATAGGTGGATTTGATATTTATATACTTCTGAAATATCAAAAAATATATCCAGCCCAACTGATGCATTGATTTTAATCTGGTGCATTATTTAAGCAGCCGGACCTGTACCTTTTTGCCAGGCAAGGTACCAGTGTCAGGACCTTCTGTAGCACAGGGCAGCAAGTCCAGGACACACTGATTTCGAAAAATACCCCCCCATTGCCTTCTGAAGAGAATTTTTTTCCAAGTTTACATTCTGGCAATTAGAAAAGCAAATAAGTCATCACGCCACAAAAAACAGAAGTTTCCAAACAATGCCACCGTTTTGCTTTCACCTATGTTGTAAAATTCCAATTAATTCCAGAGTTTGCTCTGAACTTCTCCAGCGATTTACCTCCATCTTTGCTCGTGGGAGATGGTCCATGTGGGTTTTCCCTCACCACGCAGGTCACTTGGGCGCTCTCTCCTCTCCACACCCGGCAAAAAACACGAACGTTTACTTTTTTGTCGTTTTCATATAGTAAATTATCCATTAGATTTCAACATATCTTACTAAAGCAATTACATCAAGAAAATGATAGCGCGTGTGGAATCAATTATGCATGCACTTGGCCAGGGACCAAAGGCTATGAAGTCGGAGAGGGCAGAATCGTTCGACACACACAAATAAAAAGCCCCTGGATCTCGCAGATGGACCCCATCAGTTCATCTTACTGCTGAAAAAGTTCATGCACTTAATAATTTATTTGTGTTCTGGATACTGTTTCCCAGATGAATATTAACAACTTTGAACTGCACCACGCTTTTAGCGTGGTATGGGTGGAAGTCATGGAAGGGCAGCAGCAGGTCTCATCTGAGGTTAAAATTATACTTCTGTTCCTTCCAGAATGGTCCTTTTCCCTCTCCGTTTATTTTCTTTCATTAAGCAGTTCCTTTAATCAGGGTATCAGTTTCACCCCTCCGATTCATCTTCTTACCCAGTGATAAACTCTCCAACCAAAGCCGAGCATCAATCACCAAGGCTGGACAACCAAAGGGATGAAGCAATGGCAAAAGCCTGATCCCACAGCCAGGAACTGTGGTGCTGCCAGTGTGAAGGACAGGGACCAGGCCAAGCCCCAGCCAGGCAGGAGGGGTGCTGGACGGTCTCTGGTGCTGGCCGGGCGCGGATGCCCGGGCAGGTTATAAGAACTGGGAAGATTTCCAGCCAGGCTGCTCCCAGATTCCCCTCCCAGGGTTGGATGATTAACGCCTTGCCCAGACAGGCAGGAGAAAAAGACCCTTCCTTGCAATCAGGCAACAGGGAGACTGGAGAGGAACAGGAGCAGTGCCAGCAGCACAATCTGCTGCCACAAACGGGGCGCTCCCTGCCCTTCATGCAGCGTCCCCCAAAGGCAGGGCCACCACCCCAATGCCAGCAGCAGCTCTGCACCCATGGGCAGCACAGGATAGCCCTGGGGGCACGTGCTTTCAACCCTGGTCACGCAGAGAAGGGTCCAGGCACTGCCACATCCGGCCTTGCTGTCACCTCTCCCTCCGGCCCCGGCATCTCCAGAGCATGGAAAATAATTCTTCTCTATCTACACATGTAGAATTATTTTTTAAAGGAATGTCTCCCCCAAATGGGAACAATTTCCTTCTACACTTCCAACCAAGTGTACTTAACATTAAAAGAGAACTGATAGAACATATTTAATTACTCAAGGTTAGACTCCTAATTCCTCAATTCACTAAAGGAAACTTGGCAAGAAGATGCATCATTTTGCTGCTTTCTACTGGAGCATCTGAGGGAGAAGAGCCACTGAGGCAGCTAATACACAAAACATGATCAAAAGTGATTAACAACAGCTTCATATGCAAATTGCATTAATGAAGGAGTGCAAAGTCATCATGTAAATTAAATATGTCAAATCTCTTGGTGAACTTTCAATCTTGAGAAGAAAAAACACCGCTTTAATTTTTTTACATCATCAATTTTCCAAGATTGAAAATCTAAGAATCTTGGTGCTATAAAACAATTTTCACCTTTTTTTTCTCCTTCAGCAGCCTGACAGGCTGGCCTGATGTGTGCCGAATGCACATGTTAATAGGCCAATCAAAAATGCAAAACAATTCGCAATTACTGCAAGGACCTAATGGTCATTAGAATTTACAACTAGGTAATGAACTAAAGTCTGCCCACACCATGCATATTCATAAAGCAATTTAGCCTTTGAAGATTAAAGAAGTGCTTAAAATTCAAATGAGCTTTAGCAAATTATCAGTAAGATTCATCCAAAAAGCAAAAGGGTTTTTCTTCCTGTGATTTCCTTATTTTTTTAATGCAAAATTGTTATATCTTCCAGACGGAGCTTCAACTAAACACAGGGCTCCGAGTCAAGCCAAAGGGGCTGGAGACAAACAGAGGCAGAAAACATTGTTATGGACTTTGTTCAGAAAACTAAGCCCTTAAGAGCCAAACCTATCTCTAAACATGGTAATTTATCAAAAGCAGCACAGACTTGCTCATAGGCAGTATTGTGTGCCGCTCTCCGAGAGCAGATTAACAAGATTTCCACCACCCTCCAAAAAAGCCTTTTTCCCCTCAAGTCACATCTTCCATGTAAACAGCAAATGTATTATAAAAACATTATTTTCATCAAAGTGGAGCAGCATTAATTTTAGGGACTCGCTGCATTTAAAAGGAGGGATGAAAAGATCTCGGCACCGGAGCGTGCCACTGAGAGAGTCACTGTGCTCCCGGGGAGCGGAGCTGCAGCCGCCGAGCCAGCGGAGTTTGCGGGGGCACCGCTCAGCGCCGCCGGCCACTCCCAAACCGAGCTCCACGAGCCTGATCCAGCCACCCCAAATGGTGCAGAGCAGGGGAGACACTTCCAGACACTTCTGCCACGGAGCCCCGGAGCAGGGTCGTGGGGGAAGCACTGGCTGCCTCCCCAGCACCCTGACTTTGAAGGATGGATGAATGTTCAAATAATTCCTATTCCCACCTCACCAGCCTTCTCCAACCTCTTGGCTTATCCCACCTGCAACCCTGCAGAGCAAAACAGATGATGCCTGGAGCTGTGCTAATGCCCCGATTTTTTAACATTTATTGGGCACAACAGGACCTGGTGCCATGCAACAACTGCAACAGCAAACATCTGGATTGGCCACGAGTCCCCAGTTTTAAGTAATTCCCCCCCCAACACCAACATTACTTCACAGAAGAGTCCAGGGAAGGCCAGTATGGGATGTGACAGCATAAATCAGAATTAGATTCAAAACAAAAGTTCAGAAACTACTGCTGGGCCACCAAGCTGTTGGAGGCCAACGTCTCCCAAACCACCTTCAAGCGATGTACACCCCATCAGGAGATTTTCCCCCCCCACTTCTTTCTCTGTTTCCAGAGATGTACTGGGCTCCGAGCATTCCCTAAAATAAAGCAATTAACTTATTTCCAGGCTCCTGCAAGCAATTGTGACAGCCTCCCCCCCAGCAGAAAGTTGGAGCTGTGGTCCCTGACCCCCGGCCAACACAAAAGAGGCAGCCCCAGCACAATGGCTGCTGTCAGCAACTGAATTATTTTTATACAGGAATTTTTATCTCTATGGTACAAACAAGTATGTGTCTGTGCTGACTTGTTAAGCAATCCACTTGTATGTAGAATAAGATTTTTTTTTTCCCTGCTACCAGTCACACAGCTCTAAGATCAGAAGAAATACATACTCTTTGAAGCTCCTCAAATGTTTTAGTTAAAAGGACAGCAGTTATTTTCTGAGATCCAAGAGTATCTTTATCAGAATTTAATTTTTCCTTATTGATTTTTTCTAACGTAACACACATTTAACATAGGACAGTTTATAGTTTATTACAAAATAATACAGCCTCTATCTCTTTTTCCAAATGCATCCCACTGTGTTCTAGCTCCTCAAAGAGAACAAGGCTCCCGGACTACTGCTCCTCATTGCACAACAACTCTTCCCTAAACATGAAAATCAGCATCAGCAATAGAGAAACGCAGGGAAAAGCCCCTGGCCACCCTCACACAGTAAATGCTCCGTGCACCTGCGATGCCCTGGCTGAAGAATGACAGTTTTGCTGATCTATTCTCTTACTCCACAAAGAATAAACTCAGCAGCTAAAATGCAACAAAACCCAGATGATTCAGTCAATGTCTGAAAAAACCCCCAGCTGTGACGCTGAAGCAAAGTAATGCTGGGTGACAAATTAATTGTTGCGAATATTGGGGGGGATACAACACAACACATTTTTATTTTTGCATTTTATATTTCCCTACCTGATAAATCAATTAAGCAAGCAATTAATACCAAATTAAACACCTTCCTTCCTAAAGGAACAAGGAACCGTGATGCGTAATTTTAAAAACGTAATAGCTGCAGTAATAGCAGTAATAATAACAATAGTAATAATAATATTATTATCCACAACAACAATAATAACACCACTAAAGGCAGGGCTCTTCCTTGAGCCTTTGTTGTTCAGCAGTAATTCCACTGTTTATTTAGGCAGAGGTTTTTCTATCTGCAGCTAAGATCAAATTGTAGGTGTAATTGTTCAGCATTTAGGCAAAGCAGGGGAGGGTGGAAGCAGAAAGTCCTTGGTTCTGACTGACCAAAGCTGCCCACATCTCCCTCCAGCAGCACACCCACTCCAGTGGGAGCCCTGCACCCTCGGAAGCCCCCTGACAACGCCTACCTGGAAGGGCAGGGAAGAAGCACTGCTTCTCCTGACAGCTATTTCCCAGGGATACCGAGCCTCCTTGCCTTGTCGGCAAGGCAGTTATTTGGGTTTTGCTCTTGCCCCACTCTCGGTGTCTCAGCTATTTAGTGTGAAACACAAAAATCTGGGCTGTAGCTGAGCTCTGAGACGGGGAAGTGATGGGATTTTTTTTTTTTTTTAAACAGCAACCTGTTCAGGTAAAAAGTTCCAGTAGAATTGCAGCAGGCAAGCGGGGAGAGGTCTCCGGGGAAAGCAGAGAGAAGAAACACTTTGCTGCACTGTCTGCAAACCCAGAATTCAGCAGCTTTTTTTGGCAGCCAATTTGTTTCAAGTGTTTTGTTTCAGGGAACGTATGTATTTTTCTTTGTGCATTTTGTAGATTTACTACAACTGTTCCTGACAGCTGTTGATTCAGTTAAATGAGCACATTATTAAAAATCCTCGAACACAACCGCACTGAAAAACAGACACCTTTGGATGGAGCTGAAGATTTGAACACACAAGAAGATGCAAATGAAACCTCTGCAAGGAGGATGTACAGCCTGAGCCATGCCCAAGCCAGGGGGCAAATGGGGCTCCAGCCCCTGCTTGTGGTGGCTCTGTTTTCTTTGTTTCAGCCAGACCCAGATGCTAAAAAAAGAACGAAGAGCAATGCCAACAATCCGAAGTATAAAAAATAAATGTTTGCTAATACTTGAAAAAGCTACATCCCCCCAGCGAGCTGAAGTTAATGTGCTTCAAATAATTCTGCATCGTGCCCCATACTTTCTCTTCTTTTATTACTTACTACCCAATTTTGCAGAGGAAGGACACCTATTCAGAACGAGGAGGGAAAGAAGAGGATGTTTTCATTTTGCTTTAGATCAAAGGCAAACAAGAATGCAAACTGTGGCGTATTAAATATTTTTTTTCTACCGCTGTCATTCACACTGGGCTATCGAAGTTTTATACAATTCCCCAGCCCGGCTGCATATTAAGCTGGCTGTGTACAGCTTTATTATAGCGTGGTGCTGAGGAAACATTAATATTCCTGTGTTGCATCTGACAGGACATTTACATGCGCCCATCTGAGCTCACACCTGAGAGCTGCTCCGAGGTACAGTAGCTGTGCTCCGATTGTAAAGGCAAATGAAGAACACAAATTCCCTGCTGGGATCGGGGCTGACCTCGCCACACCCCACACCGCAAACCTTTCCCTCGCCAACCCCAGGCAATGCCACCTCCGAATGAAGAATGAGCCACCAAGTTACCAGCCTCGGTGATAGAAGAGCAAAAAAAACCTTGCTGAAATATTTTAAAGATGCACAGCGAGTGCAGCTGGCCAATAAAGGTTGGAAAACAAACTGGCTGAACCCCGTGCGGGATGCATTGCATACTAAACCTGATTAGAGAGATGGGGAGGATGTTTATGGGCTTTAAAATGCGTTTGGCATTAACATAGGAAGGTTTGAATAATGTGAGCACTTGGTCTGCTCATCCATAGGGCTCCACAGCCACTGGTCCAGTTCCTGCAAGAGTTTGATCCACATCTGGCAGAGCAAAGCACACCCAAGATGGGGGCCCTCCAGAGTGAACAGTGTTTCATGGAAATTAACATTATCAGATCGTCCCAACCACTTGGGTGGTTTGTGGGTCCATTAATGTGCCTGCTATTCTTAAAAGTATGCCATAAATCACAGCAATCCATGTACTGGTGTCTACCTACATAGGCCCAAACCTGCTATGCCCAACATCACCAGGCGTCAGGCTGCAGCTACTGTCTGTGTACACAGTGAGACAAAATTATGTTCGTTAGCCTGAGGGAAAAACAAAAAAAAAATCCACCCAATGGTTAATTTTAGGGCCATGCCACCAGCATGAAAGTTAGTCCTAATATATTGAAATACATGAACTTGCCGTGTTGTATGGACTTGTGCAGTACCCCAGTAGCTGACACATAAAACCGAGCACTCCCAGATGGAAGCTGTGTTCAAATGCCTGCCACTGGGAGAAGACAACTTCCTTGGACTCCTGACATCCCTGGCAGCATCATGACCCGAGCAAAATCACAACCAGCAGAAAGGTAACGAGAGATCCTCAGCGATTAGCTAAAAAAAAAAAAACCACAACAAAACACAAGTGGCACTGTGCCAGGCCATGTCCAGCGTGATGCTAAACACCTTTTACTGCACAAAGCTGGTACCAGTGGATATAAAAACAGACCAAAGCTTGAAGGGAATTTTGCCCAAAAAAATTCCCGTAATGAGGATGCATGCAGGAAAACAACTGGAGGCTCTGCTCCCGTTGCCTGACAGTGCCTTGCAAGTCTTTAATCGTCTTTATTATTTGAATGAATCAAGAAAGAGCTCGTGGGCTGAGGGTTGCATATACAAAACGGGGTGATGCTAATAGGCCTCCTCCTCTTTAAAAGAAGCATTACCAAATTATGGGAATGTTTAGGGAAGACTTTTCTTCTCCCACCTGGCTAATTAGAAGGTGTTTAATTTACTCCCTGCCTCAGTTTCCGTCGCCCAGCATCCATTGCTGGGACTCTGCGCAGAACCTTGCGTTTATTCCGCACATGATTTTCAAAGCTTTCGGCACGTGATGCCAACGTGCACCTTTCAAAATCCATATGGAGCTTAAGGTGTGCCATGCTGCCTCTTGAAACCCCAGCATTTCAGATGCAGTGATGCTTCTGATCGTGGACAGCTCCACAATTCAGTGTCCTATGCAATAGGAGAAGGAACACAAAATATGTTTTTCGTCCTCTCAGAAGATCTGATTTGCAGGAAACAAAAAAAAAAATCCACCATAAATATTCACCACAACACTGTGATGCTCCCCTGGAAGGCAGAGGAAAACTTTTTACCCTGCTTCTGTGCTTCGAGTGAACTCATATTTGTGTTTCCAATAAAGAGCCATTTTTACATTAACTGTCTGGAACAGCAGGGAATAGGAAAACTAACACAATCTTTACCTCGTACAAAGGATGATACTGGTGTCACGTGCTTGCTTCTTCAAAAAACGTTATTTATAAAAGGCAACGGAGAAAGCAGGGAAACTATTGACTCTTCTCTGCTATCCCTGCACGAGCAACATTACAGCAACTTTTTGATCCTCTACATTTTTTACATTTTTCCCCCCCGAGAAGTAAATTTCACAGCCGCACAGGCCACCGCCTTTAATTAAGCTTTCAAAAGTCTTCTGACAATGCCAACAATTGCAAGACACTTCTAGAGCTCAATCATGCAATCATCATGACACTTCTATTTACAATTTGTCTTAGAAAGAGTTTCTCTGACATTGTACTTTTGACAAAACAGCCAAGCTGCCGGTTCACAACCTTTCTCTGTCTTATTTACAAATACAGCTTGTACGCAGCGCTCCAAATCTTGGGAGCGGGAGCCTTTGGGTAGCACCCTCACTATTTTTTCCTGCCTGCAATATTTTACCCAGCCTGCTCTCTCTGTTTCTTTGTATGGGAAAAGCAGGCAGAATTTGACTTGAAAATCTTTCCACATTCCTTCTTCCCCTTCTGTATCTTTAAGCTTTCATCTTATTGTCCAGATGCAATGCTAACTATTTAGTGCAGACAGCCGTATTTTTTTGTCTCCAGAACAAAACAAAACAAAGAATCGAAAATCACAACCTACAGAATTCTAATGGCAACTACTAATACGAGCCCAGGAAAATTTCTGCTTAAAGACATTACCTCCTGAGAACTGTAATAATCAAATGCACTCAGTCTGAAATTTAGTACCAAATGACGTTCACCTTCCCCCGACTGCAGCAGACAGAGGGATTTCTTACATTATTTTCCCACGTGTTTTATTTGAATGTCACAAGCAGCTTGAGAATATAGGATTCGAGCAGTAAAAATGACCTCCCCTCCTCCCCTCTTTGTACAGTAAATAGAGGATCCACAGATCCACACTAGGCATTATACAGGGGAATTCACAGCAGCGCTCTGAAGTGTTCCCCCAACTGCATCCAAGTAACATTTAAGATCCTTCTTCACCCAAACCCCAACCTTTCATTAATTCCCTCGGATTTACACATTCAACAAACAAACTGCCAAAACCTGACACAGGCAGACAATAAATATTTCCTCAGCCTTTTCAATAAGTGAACAGCAATTTTACCTTCACTGATCTCCAGATACTTCAGTTAATATTTCCCCCTATTGTAAAATACGAGAGCGGGTAACTACAGCCCTGCCGTCGCCCTCACTGCAAATCACGGGCTGCCGGTATCTGGTGGTGAGGCTTTGACATACATATTGATGAAAGCTGCCTCGTTGGACCCACACAACATATCCTATTAATTTTCAGTTAAATTTATGGCATTTCAGCTCCAGTGCTAGATCAGCATCACTCAAAATTTTATAGCAAGGCAGAGCTGTGCACAGGCAGACACCCACATGGAAGAGCCAGGTATGGACACATGCCTGCACCTATGTGGACCTCACAGCTGCTGCACAGGTTGCACACACACATATAAGCTCCTGTCCTCATCCCTGTCTCTGGAGAATGGCAAGATAAAGAGCAGCTTAACAACAGTTTAAACAGACAGCATTTCTCCCTACACTTGAATGAGTCGCTGCCTCCTTCCTCATCTGTAGATCTTTAACCATTACTTAAGATTCTCTTTTACTGTAACACCCCAACTTACTGAGTACAAAACTGCAGGTAGGGAAAAAACTACACCCGGAGCTCACCCACAGCACCTCTGTACCCAGGGCTAACGTGGAGCACCTCTTCCGGCCTCACAACTAATATAGAACATTTTTATACTGCTAGAAAATATTTTATGGTCTCTTAGCAGAAGGAATCACTTCCCCAACTTCTGTGTATTTTTCCAAAGGCAGCCTCTATCTTTTTTTCCGCCCCCCCCCCCTTAATTACACACTCAGATCTTGCATTTTGCATTCTTGCACAGAAATCAGATATAAACAGCTGAACTGGAAGAGTTTGAGGCTCTTTGCTGGGGCCTTCCTGAAGCCTGAACTTCACAGTTCAGGCTCCAAGACCTTCGCTGGAAATTTTACTGCCAGACTCATCCAACTACTGACTATGAGCAACGGGTCACTCCAGCTATCACCACCACACTTCTTTGTGACACAAGGGAGCTGAACACATCCAACTGAAAAAGGAGACGAAAATATGAAGGGGAGGAGCAGGGCAAGACCCCATAACTCCTGGTGCACCTTCTCCCTTTCCCAAAGCCAGGCTGCATTTCTAACCAACAGGAAGAACCAAGGGACCCCAGCGCTGCTTGGCTCCAGCCCAGCCAGGGAGGCACAGAGAACCTGCATTCTTGTACCTCCCATCTGCATAGGCACAGCTGGGCACCACACCCAGAAACCTTGGGGCAGAAGAGTCCTGACAACCACAACTCCATCTCTACTCAGGACACGCTCACGACTCGCTCTGTGGACCCTCCTGCATGGCACCAAGCCTGCTCCCAGTCAAGCACACTTATGTGTACAAGCGAGCTCCGCCACTGCGCCCGTCCTCAGCCACGGCCTTGGCTCAGCAAAGCATTTACAGTCAGTTAAAACCACGACCCTTTCTGAACTAAGGGCCCCGTGACGGCGCGCGAGCCCAAATCCTCCTCGCTTTGTGTCACCTGCGCCACGCGTAACCCAGACTTGGCTCGCTGAGCCTCCCGTGCCAAATGAGTGACAGAGAAAAGCCCTCAGCAGAGAAGGTTCCCCTCCTGCAGAACTCCTCATCATGACCATCCCTCCAGCCCAGGGACCTATCTGGGACCACAGGGATGACAGCATGTTTAATTCTTGCTTGACAGATACTGTGTTTTGTCTTTTGAGCGGAGCAGCGCCGTACGTAAATACTGCGTTACATCATACCGCTGCTCCTCCATATTTGGTGATTTAGTATGGCTCCAGAGCTTGGAAGACTACAAATCCCTTCCGCCAGGCTCCTGCTTCATTAATCATGCCCTACACTTCTGCTCACTTTCCGTCAGATCACAGGCACCACATGGAAATGGGCACTGGCCTCTACCACTCCGGGAAAGAAACCTCACATATAACATCCATGTCTGGGAAGTGCAACATGGGCAATTATTGGGGGGGTTTAAGTCCCATTCAAAATGTAGCTTAGTAGTAGCTGAGCCTGTGTTTCCTCTTAAATGTAGAGCTATTCGCGTTTCAAGGAAAGACCGATTACTCTGCAGAAACAGCACATAGCTGTTGACATGACGTCTGAGTGTGCACGCACATGGCTCTGCACACAGACACGTGTGCAGGCAGACACCCATGCACCGATACAGATCTGCTGCCACCACAAAACCTCCAAAACTGCAGCTCTCCAGCACAGCTTGGCAGCCAGCTTGAAGGCCAGGGAAGGCTGCGGGAGGATCCCACTGAACCTCCCAGCGTCTACTGCCCTATTATGGTTTAACTTTGTGGCTAAAGCAAGCCCAAGACAAGCTCCAGCACATCATGTGATGATGTACTGCGCCTCTGACAACCCAGAGCGGTCCTGTGGGCTCCCCAAAAAGAGGTACCGGCAGTGCCACATCCCAAACATCACTGGGGGGGAGTTTGAAACTGGTTCAGGCATTCGTTGGGGTTGACACGCTGCGGTCTCGCCTTTTTCAACTGGCAGTATTGGCATGGTTTGAAGTGATCTGAAACGCTCGCTGCAAATGGGCGGTACTTTTGTTTACTAGTAGGGGTTTAAAAGCAGAGTGTGCCTTGTTAGACTCCCACGGCTCTGAGATTTTCTTTTGCATGGTACGCTTCCATTTTTTTAACCTCATTTATAAAAAATATCTGCATGGCCAATGGTTTTTGATTTTTTTTTTTATATTATGCTATGAAATGGAATTATTTACCCTTTTTTCTTTTTTTAAATTGCATTTCATATTGTTTGTTGCACAGAACAGAACTCTGCTTTGGACATTTCTACGGCTGACATGTGGTTGTGTAAACCGCAAACAAAATCAAGATACATCTGTCAAAACCACATCAGAGACAAGAGAGAGCACAGCGAAGCATTTATCATTTGGCTGAGGAGGCAGGCTGCAGAGAGCAGCCTTTCCTGTCAAACCAACCTTTTGAAATTTCCAACATGCCCTTAAACTTTTCGAATAAGCATGTCTGTGCGCTTCAGCAACTGCCCTCTCTACTCTGGCCTGGCCAGTCGAAAATGGCATCTTAAAGTCAAGGTCGGTGGTGTCACTTTGCCATGGGGCTGTGTTTAATTACAGTCCATACGCTGACAGCCAATATGGAACCAAGGCTGGCGGATGCTCAGTTAACTCTTTCACTCCTGACTTTGCCAAAGACTCAAAAGCTCCTCGCTTTCTCGCGGCAGCCTCGGAACCCTCCTCCCACGGCACTCCGGCAGGCGAGACACCGGGAGACAGTGACTACAATGCAGGCAAATCACCAGAGTGGCTTCAAACAATACTGCCAGAAACACCGGCTGGCGTGGCACGTGCCTGTTGCTCCTGCCGCTGCGCAGGCACCAGAAAACACCGCTAACCCGAGGCAGGGAGGGCATGGACAGCCCGGCCGTCACGGCGAGCAGAACACACAGACACGGCAGCGCACGACTGCCAACATGCTATGTTGCAACTGAAACAGAAATAAACTTGCAAACACTTCTCCTTGCTTTAATTTACCTGCTATATGTTCCTGTTTAGGGCAAATTCCTCTAGATGACGTTGATAAACAATCGTCATCCTCTGGCGTAACCTGGATGCCAACCTCCACAGGATTGGATGCTTTTTTCAGCTCACTTGGTGAGGGTGAAGGTGGCTTATCCACAGCCTTCTCTAGGCAGAGACTGCCATTGCATTGTTTCCGTTTGTGCTCAATAAAAATAAGAATGTCCCCCAACGGAAAGTTCATCTGACACTGGCCACAAGTGAGGAGGTCGTGGTCCCCTTCCGGAGCTCCCAATGTGCCATGTTCAGGTTCATCATCAGTGAGAATGGCTTCAAGAGGTTCGGCTGCAGTTTGAGAAACAAAAGGAGAATGGTTAGAGCTCTGAGGAAATGCACTGGGCACGGGGTGGGGGAGGAAGGCGCTGAGCCCCCTCTTCATGAATATTACACCCCGCTCCGGAGTCTGCCCGCTCCCCTCCAACAAATCCATGCAACACGGCTGTCAGCATGGCACTGAGGACAGGGATTCATCAGTTACAGGGAAGAGATTTTGCAGGAGCAGCTGTAGCATGTAGAACTCGAAGGGCTAGCACTGCATCTGTCTCTGTGTTCCTACATGAGGGCACATTTCTGACTCCTTGAACGATTCGGTGCTAAAATTAAATGGATAGGCTGAAAGAATACACTGCAAAACTCTCACGGTACTACGGGAGGAAGGGAATATGGTGTTTTATTGCTGAAGGTATTATTTATGTACATGAATTCAAAGCCAAAAGCACTGCACACACATGGGTGTGTATCTCCCACCAGCCAGACCCACTTTCTAAAATTCAGAAATACAGCGTAGACAGAAGGTGTTTCAGTACACACAGACACCGCACACTCCCTGTACAGGCCGTGCAGGTAGCGTGTGCATGTGTGTAAAAGAGAAAGAGAGGGAGAGCCAGCCTGCATGGGCACACACCCAGGCACCGACACGCAGGGCAGACACGCAGCCCTCAGAATGCACGTGCAGACGTAAATGCACGGATTTGTGTCACTGTCCCCATCAGCCCGTTTGTGCCTTCCAATTTAAAAAATCCAAAAGGCAGTAGTTATACACGGGAGGGGGGGGGGGGGGGCAGGGAGGATATGAGGCAAATGAATAAATAAATAAGGCTGAAAACCAAAATGACAAAAAGCAGGTGCAGCAGGGTGAGGGGAAACACCTCTCACTTTTGAGCTACTCCTCAAAATACAAATAAACAGCAAATTCACCACCAAGCCCACTCAGAGATATTAGCTGGGATATTTTTTAGTACTTAAGGAAATAAGGCAATCAGTCATTTTGCATTTTTTAATCCCGAAATAAGGGAAGGCCTAAATTATCTTGAACATGTTAGCACTGGTGGTCTTCAGCATCTAAAAATCCGCCTGGCCAAGCAACAGCCACATTTCCTCGCAACAGCGAGAAGCGCCTTCTTTAAACTCAAAATACCTTGCCTAATGTTGTCAAAGTTGACAAATTTTCTGAATGAGCTCCAAAAAGCTTCATTATGAGGCTATTTCTGCTCACAGAATCGTCAGTGGATGCTTTAACGAGGCAGACTCGGCTCTCTTTTCTGTTGGCTTTTTTTTTTTTTTACATTAAATTTGCAGAGAAATACCTTGGCAATCTCTGTGCAGTCTCATCACCACTGCCTTTCACAAGGGGAAAAAAAAATAAATACCAGCAGCATGTTGGTGTTCCTCTGTCTGCGCAACACAACAGGCACACTAACAGCAGTGAGCAGGAGGAGAGAGGGTACTACAAATACAACCCACCTCAAAACACTGCCAGGTAACACAAGTGAGACAGAATACAACTCCTAAACAGTTAATCAGCCTGACCTTCTTTAGCTGGCTGCCAATTTCACATTTAATGAACTTAAAGCCACAGAGAATCAAAAAATAGATTTTAATTTGACTGCACAATATTGGAACTGATTTTGATAAAGTGCAAAAATCCAGTGAACTCAGGTTAAATTTATTTCAACCCTACCTAGGCTGAATATTGAGGAGGAAGATCTGGAGTAGCTCCCAGTTGTGCTGCGTAAAAGAATATTGAAAGAGCACACCACCTCGCCGTACCTCAGCTCCAAATAGGACACAGGGATCCAGTCCATCATTTCTTGCCTCTAGTACTACTTCTAATTTAACGTAAGGTCAACCACAGGAATATGAAGGTTACATTCATATTAATAAAAACAATGTCTTAATCGCTGGGGCTTTCTTCTAAACTTACAGACCGACAGGAGAGGAAGCACAACGTGCATCTCACGCTCCTCGGGAAGCCGGCAGAGGAGCAGGGTGTTTCTGCGGGATTGCAGGGCATGGCGTTTTTCTCCCCGAGCCGTTCCTTGCGTTCGGACCAAAGGGAGTAAATTATTGCAGGACTAATTCCACCGGTAGCTCGCTGCACGCCGCAGACAAAGGTATTTTGCGAATCTAACTTCGAGCTCACCGACTCTCCGCAGCAAAAAGACACAAAACCACCCGTGTTCCCCTTACAACTGGCTTAGCGAGGAGCTCTGCATAATCATCACTCAATTATAATGTTTTCCCGCGGCCTGATTCCTTTCTGACGCTGTCACTATTATTTAGCAGGGGAAGGTAACCCGCTGCTTCCACACCAGACAGTTAAAAGTGGCACTGAACAAAAATAGACTTTGCTAAAAGTCTGTAAGGACTGGGCTGATTTACAATCAAAACCAGGAAATGAAGTGGTAATTCAGAGGTTGCTGATTACACCTCCACATTTCACCTAATTAATTTTATAGGAGGCAAAGTTCTTGAAAATAACAAGATGATCAAATGTACAGATATAAAACCTGTAACCTCAACATTTTCTATGCTCTTAACGTAAATTATTGCTAATTAACGAGAATTATATACTAATGTATGAAATACGGCTGGCACTGTGTTCGCTGCAAAACATTTGGCTCCTGACGGAGGCAGAGCCAGCAAAAAAAAATATGCTTTTTATTATTACTGCTACTTTTAGAACATAATATAAAATACCGGGATTACAAAGAAAACGCTAGAATACAATTCACCCGGTCTTGCCTCCGATTTGCAGGATTCATCTTTTAATTCTGGGGCAATCAAAATTCCCTGCCTGGGTCCCTAATCATCTGTCTCTATTTTTCATGCAAATTGCCCTTCCACCAACATGTCTTTTCAGCTTTCCCCCTTCGCCCTCCTACTCCCCCTTTCTTCCCCCGGTTCCCAGCCACCAAAACAACCACACCGGCAAAAGCGGGATGGATTTTGGAGTGCCGGGAGGAAGGAGGTACTGGGGGCGATGGGGCGGGGAGGAGGGGTGCCACAGCACGGCGAGGAGAAATGCCCGCGGGGCAATGCGGATGCGCTGCCGGGGCATTTCCCCGCACTGTGCCGTGGGAAGGATGGAGAAGGGCTGATTAATCCCAAGTTTGTGTCTTCGGATCGTGCGGTGCAAGGAAGGAGAGACTTGGGGGTACAATGGGAACCGCCAACACGTTATAGGGAGGGAGGGGAAACCCGGGGAGGGGGAAGGCGAACATCCCCCGCTGCCTCCCGGAGCAAGCAAACTCCGCGCAAAATTAAGAACAAAGAAG
>VWYI01003901.1:64507-88271 GCA_013399455.1 Anthoscopus minutus
CTCCCAGGAGCTGCGGCCCGTCCCCGGGGGACGGCGGCGGCGGCCCCACGGGGAGCTGGGGGGCCGCGGGGGCTCCAGCCGGGCCGCGGGAAAGTTCGGCCCTTGCCCCGGGGCGGGCGGGGGAGAAGCGAGCGGAGTTTGGCGGGCGAGGAAGCGGCAGGCACAGGAGGAGAAGCTGAAGGAGCTGGGCGCGGGGGGAGAGGAGGGCGGCGGGACCTCGCAGCTTTCCCCGCGGGCTGCTGGCGCCCGCCAGCCCCGGAGCCCCCCTTCTTCCCCCGGCGGCGCTCCCAGCCCTGCCCGCAGCCACGGGCTCTGAACGAAAGCGAAACGCGGGGCTGCCGGCGGCGGGGCGGCGCGGCCGGCGGGCTGGCAACGGGGGAGGGCGGGAGAGGGGGGGAGGCGAGGCGGCAGGAGGCACCGAGAAGTGGCTGGAGTTGGGAGGATGCGGCGGCGGCGGCGGCGGCTGCAACTTCGCCGTAAGGACCCGGAGCGAGGCGGACGCTGCCGGCACCGGGAGGGATCAGGTCCCGGTAGAAATAAGCTCTGGAGGCGAACGGGTGTGCGGAGCAAAGTGCGGCTGCGAAGGGAGTGCCAGGGGGTAACCGTGCCCGGGACGGCGGCGGACAGCCGGAGCGGAGCGCAGGGCGAGAACCCGGGGGGACGAGGAACTGCCCGCTGCCGTGAGGGAGACTTCGCCAGGCAGAGCCGCGGCCGCCCAGGGCAGCGAGCGGGCNAGGGGCCGGGGCCGCGCCGCTCCGCCGTGGGATGGTTTCAGCTTCCCGCCAGCCGCCCCCCGGCTCCGCCCGCCGCCGCTCTGCCCCCCCTCGGCCCCCGCTCCCCTCCTTCATGCATCGGCACGGGGATGCGCCCCGCAGCTGCCGGAGCAGGGTGCGGGAGCTGATGCGGGACGTGGCGGGGGGACCCAGCCGCCGGTGACAACAGCGGCGGCTCTCTGGGCTCACGCCGCTCGCAGGGCTGGCTGTGCCAGGCGTGCACATGTCCCTGCGCGAAACACGGGCGTGTGTGTCTGTACTGGAGATGTAGATATATATATGGGGCTTGATTTATATCTAATGGCACGTATAAAGCTTTTGAAGGTGGCTGGAATGTAAAAAGTAATGACTTTATTACCCCTGAAAGGTTCTGCGGTTCGCAGTTAACACTCCTCTGAATTACAATTCATTACGCTCTCTAAAGCCAACCTGCATCAGAACACCTACCTGTGCTTATTCCCAATCACAGGCATCGTTTCATTGATTTTCTTTTTTAAAAATCATAGCAAATTAAGCACTTGGTGACAACTAAATCTGTTTCATTATCGTGCCGTGTTTGAGATTCCAGAGGTGACTTCCCAGACCGCATCTCAAAACCTACAGTCAGGAGCTAATTTTACAGATGCTTTCATGAATGGCAGCGAGGATGTTCTTACCATCAGCATGCCCTTAATTCCAGCACCGTAAAAATGCCTCGATTTAAATGGAAACTCGCTGCCTTAAAAATAATATTTCATCCTGGCTGGATAATTATTAATATTAGCATTTGATCGCAATAGTGCTGGCTCCCCCTCGTTCCTGTACCCCCCCCCACCCCACAGCGCTTCGCATTGTCATGTGATTGGAGGGAGATAACAAACCTCAAGAAAGAAAAGGAGTGAGAAGACATTTTTAACACGGCATGACCGCAGATTAATAATGCAGGTGGGTTTTTATTTCATTGTATTTTTAGGGGAAGGGAACGAGGCTGTTTAACGAGCAGTCGTGGACACAAAGTGACTGTATTTACAATCCTTGATGTGGCTTTCGGTGGGTAGTAAATTATGACAATATTAAAATTATTTTCTGGCAGCCCAGTTAACTGCACTGGGGACTGTAAAGCCCCTACTGATTCCATTTATGCCTTGTAATTGCGGTCCACGGTCTCGCTCTAAACCTTTTGGTGTATATTGTGTGTAAACTTTTAGCTAATAGACTTTTTTTTCAATGGAGGGACTTTTCTCGGTACTTCCTGCCTTACACATTTTGTCTCTGATCTCTGTATTTAATGGCCAAGTCCTGGTTTATGCTTTATAATGTGTTGACAAGTTTTCTAACAGACTTTCTGAAATAATGCACATATATTCACGTCGGTTAGAAACTCCACAGTATTTTTAGAGTCGAGTAGATCTCTATCCTAATGCACTGAGAGGGAGTGTAAATCATAGAGGATTTCATAGCCATTTCAGTAGTTTTCTGTATGAAGTATGAGCAGCGTGGCCTCCAGACGTAACCTTTTAGAAAAAAAGACAGTGCTTTTATTTTATGGTGTAAAGTGCTTTTAGCTTCAGGGCTCTGAACGTGAATGTGGTCAACAAACAGCTCTTGCGAGGGAGTTTGCCTCAGCCCAGCGCCGGGCGCTATGGGGAGGGATGCGGGGCCGCCCCCGGCCGCAGGACCGGGCTGAGCCCCCCCAGAGACGCGGCAGCCCCCGCCAGTGTCCTGGGCTCGGACACCCCGCGGAAAGGGGCAGTGGGATGGCCCCCGGCGCTGCCGGAGAGGCTGATGATGGCAGCAGGGTCAGCCCCGGTGTGTCTGGGGGCAGGGGGCTGAGCTGGCCCCGGCCTCGGCGGCAAAGACAGGGCCAGAGGGCACAGCTGGGGCTGGGAGCGCTCCATCAGAGCTGTGGAGCAAAGGCGACGCGCCCCATCACTGCGCCGCTGCACCCCACAGGCTGCATCTCTTGCATCTCCTGCATCTCTTGCATCTCTGCTTCCGCCCTCACAGCACTTCCGTGAGGCACCGAGCATCTCCAGCCCTCTCCGCACCTTCTGCACGCTGGTGTCCCTTGCTGGGTTGTACTAAAAAGCCCAGTGCAAGTGGCAGGTGAACACAGTGAGAAAAACCCAGATTCTGACTGCTAACACCTAGAAACCCTGGCAGATTGGAAGGGCAGGTGAAAACAAACCCAGGCCAGCACGGAAGATGACCCAGTGATCATATCCTGTGGAGTGACACAAACTTGTGTCACCTCCTGCTCCTCCACAACCCTTCTTTGCCCAAGTTGCAGGGGATGCCTCGCAGTCGTGCTGCAGCGTTTGGAGGTGCTGCCACCCTGGCCATGTTACCAGCTGCTCTTTGCCTACAGGTTCCTAGCCCCAGAGCAAAGTCAGCTGGAGGAAATGTGCCCTACACCTCAGCAAATTCTGAGGTACACACTGAAATCAGAGCCATAGTGGGTTTCAGGCTGCCTCCAAGAGGAAGCTAACCTTAGATAAGGGTTTGTCATTAGCTGAGTGCCCATCCCTACTCAGACTGTCTCATGTGAACCCTGAGACACCAGCTCATGCCCTGGAGCAGCAGAGAACAGAGGTGGGCACCCATCCCTGTCTCACAGCAATGGCAGTAACCTGCAGCAGCAGGACACAGTGCCCAGGTGAGAACATCCATGCTGTAAAAATTAGTCTGAGATTTAAATCTGCCAAAATGTATCCGTCCCTTTCCTCATACCTCAGCTCTCTTCTGCCTGAGCGTGGTCCTCCCTACATTCAAGCACCTGAAATTCTTAAAGGTTGTGGTGGAAAGGGACATAAAACTAGCATTGAGAGGTGTGGCCTTCCTCCATCTCACAGGCAGGTACCCAGGAGTGGGACCTGAAGGTGCAAAGGAGCGCGACACCGTTCATGCCACGTACTGCTGTCCCTGCCTATCTGCTAATTTAGTGACAGACTTGGCAGTGGGTGAGTTCAGCAACTTTGGTGGGCAAATGTTCCTGCTTCAAAGCTCCAAATGTCACTCACTCAGAGCAGGAATCTCACTTGCCAACATTACAGAACATTAGGACCAAACACAAATTCCAAAACTCTGCCAGTTCCCGGAGCTGGGCTGCATTACATAACGGCAGATCGCACGGGGTGCTTTCCGACACCGTCTTGATAGTCTCAATCAGGCAGAGGCAACGTGGGTGGAACTCTTATCACACCAGGCTGACTCCCGTGAATGAGCAGAGGACTTGCACGTTCTAGAAATAGTATGTGCATTAGTATTCCCGCAGGAGAAACTTGGGTGCGCTGCTTTGCCTTTTCTCCTTTTTCTTTTTTTCCCCTTCTTTGTAATAAAGGCTCAAAATAAACTCTGTTTTGCAAGCTCTTACTAGCAAGCACAGCACACACAGCAGCGAGTCCATGCAGGATCACAGACATCTGAGCGCCAGGTGACAAAAAGATTTCATTATCGGCTCGCCCTAGGCAGGACCTGGAATAAAACCCTGAACTTGGGGAGACTTTTTTTCCATGGGTTTCTGCAAGGCCTGGGATTTCAGCCTGCCTCTGCTTGCACAGCACCTAGCACAATGGAGCCCTGAACCTTGACTGGACTTTCTGGGGATGACTATAAAATAGATGGCACAAAGTGCTCAGGGAACAGACTATGAAGTGGCAAAAACCCTCCCTTGAAGCGCACCAAGAGTTTTGCTTGTGTGTGGGCAAGCAGAGGAAGGCATTACTAAAAATCTCATTTTTAATCAAATGTTTGATTTCAGCCAAACTGGATTTCGTTTGCGCTACTTAATTAGTTGCCATATTGTAGGTTTAAGAGTTATACATCTTTTTATAAGTAAACACATAACCTGCCCCTGAGCGTGTCTGTGCTACATTTCAAGCCAACGTGATTTAAACTATGTGCATTTAAAACCTCCCAGAACCTGACCTATAATGCAAATCCATACAGTCTTAATTATTGCAGCACCAGCAGCCACGGCACGAGTGAGGTAGCTGAGCTTTTGTTACTAAACAGGCACGGTGGTTATGTGTCAGTGCTCCTGTTACAATCCCCATCTTGAAGAGGTTGTAACTTAGGCTGTGTAAATTTGATTGAGCTAAAACTTGGGACTCTGACTGTCAGTCCATATAGGGAATTACCATATGAATAATTGTCTAACCCACTGCTTGATTTACAGACTTTTATAAAATTATTTTTAATGGGTTTTAATGTTTTTTTCTTTTACTGACATCTAGGGTATGAATTTGGTACTTCTAGCACTTCTGAAGCTCCATACTCAATGGAATATGTATAGATACCCAAGGTAAAGCTACAGCTACCCCGAGGATTTCAGGGGGCACACCTGCCACCCTGGCCCACCTGCATGTTCCTACACTGAAAAGAGGCCAGGAACAAGAAATGACACTAGTTATCTCCTAAATGTGTGAGATAAAAGAGAACATAAATAAATATTTTTGCTAAAAGTTTCTTGGAATCTTTTAATCTTCCTGGGCTTAATCTTCCCTCCAGAACTGTGTGGAAATGAGTCCTACCTGTGTGCTGGCATCACTTAGAAAGGGATGAGCCACTCAGCTTTGAATATTGAGCCTGAGTTTAAATATTGGTTTGTGTTACAAAGGATTTTGCTGATAAATGCTCCCTACTTTTCTCTAGCTTTAAACTTCCAAAAGTCAGTTTTTATTACCTCAAATCGCACTAAGACAAAGAGTGCATGCTTAGTTTAGATGCAAACTTGAGATTTTCCTTGGCCCTACAGCAAACAAAGCCCAGCCCAGGGCAGAAAGATGAGCCATGAGCTGTGAATGGATTGCTCTCACAGAGCAGGATCCCACTGTTTCCATGCCCACCTCCCCACACACAGTTCCTCGAGGAGCAGGGACACCTGAACTCAAGAGCAGCATCTCCATCTGCTTCTGGAAGAGTTTTGACGCAGCCTGGCTGCAGCCTGGGGCTTTCTCACTGCAAGGTTGTGTCCTGGGTGAGCCATTCCAAAACAAAGCACTGGGAGAAGCCGGATGCTTCTCGGCAAGATGTTCCACACATCCAAATCCCCCCATCACAGGAAACCCCAGTGGCACAGGTTGGTCCTTTTGAAACACAACTGAGATCCCAAGCCATGCATCTAAGCAGGTCACAGTGTCCAAGACTATGAGCAACAGGAAGACAGGTCATTTATACAAACAGGTTAAGTTCCTGTTCTGATTTGAGCTTATAAGTGCACTTTTGTGTGAGATTAGATCCGAGGGGATCAGACTCCCAATGAGGAAATCTGGAAAGCCCTATTCTGGATGTGGCAGGCAGGGAAAGGGGAACATTTTGTCTTGAAAAATAAATCCAGCTATACCTCTAATCAATTTTAGAAAGTAGAATAACAAAAATAACTAATCTGGGAAACCCAACATCAGCAAGCAAAAAGAAATTACTTCTATTGAGAAATTAGTTTTGTTACACAAGATGGAGAAAGATTTACTTATCCACTGCTGAACACAGTCCCTCCTTCCTAGCATGCTTGGTGTGAGGGACAGTAGAAAGGACAGTGCAATAAAAAAGGATTTTCCTCCTCTAACTCTGCTTGATATAACCCCTGCCAGAGGAATTTACTTGGCCTTGGGTACCACAAAATTCTTAAGCACATATTTATCTTTGGGCACATCAGCTGTACTTACATGCTTAAAGTAAGCATGTACTCAAGCATGCTGTTAGATTGGTGCCTTAACATCTTCTGTAAATAACTCACATTGCTTTTTAGGGCTTCAACTTTTAGTCACTTAGAATGCATTGAACTGAAATTTAACATACACAATCATCATTCTCTATATTCATTTTATATTACTATTGCAGGTGACATTTAGGTTTAGCTTTTAGCTTCAGCCAAGAAGAAATGCGCCTGCTTTGCAGAACATGACATAGTTTGTGTGAAGATCTAGATGAAAAATAATTAATAGTTGAGACAGCAGAGTCCTTTCTCTGTGCTTAAAAATAAGGACAGCTTTACTGTGGGTTTTCTCCTTTGCCATATTTATTCTACGCAAAATTTCACCTTAATTGTTAAAATGCTTACAATAATATTTTAATGCAACTCTCTGTAGTCAGAAGAATAAATTATTATATAGCCCAAAGCTGCACAGAAAGACGAAGCACTGAGGGGGAGCAGGAGTGGTGGTGAATAACCTGTGATAAGAGCCCACTTCTTTGAGCAGTTTGGATAGTTTTGCCACCATTTGTTATTGTCAGCACATATAATTCTGTCAGTGCAATATGAGTCCTGGCTGCAGTGAAAGGAATGCCTTCTCCCACCAGTATGAATAAGATTTCACTCAATTAAAATAACATACAAGTATATTGTATGGCATTACATAGAAAGCTGATGTGCATTAAGCATTCGCTGGGGTTGGGGGGTGTTATTGTACTAATGCTATTGTTCACTGAGCAACTATTCCCCAGCATTTAAAAAAGCAAGGGAAATTAAATACAGAAATCAGAAATAAGCATAATGTTTGATATTACCATACTGAAATTAATGTATTCACAATTTAGACTGTCATTTGCCCGATCATATTTAGTTTCACAGCATCTGAGAGCCTGGAGAGAGAGGAATAGATGTAAACACATGGAGAGAGAGCTCCATGCACTGTCTGTGCTGACACACACCTCCCTTGGATGTTTGGGTGCAGTATCCAGCACGGATTTATCCACAGGGTAAATCCAGGCCATAGAGAGCACCAGCCTGTAAGTGCTATCCCCCACAGGCAGCAGGGAGAAGTTTGGTCTAGATGTGGCTGGAGGGATGGGATCCACTGCCATCTCCTCCTGAGCAATGAACAGCACCTCAGCACGGGGCTGAGATAAACTACAGGCTCCTGGCACCTGGCTGGTGCTGCCCAGAAATGAAGGGATCTGAACTCTGAGGGATGTACAAGGACACAGCATGGCCGTTCCTACAAGGAAGGCCAAAAGTGCCTCACCATAGGTGTGTCTTAGGCAACCACTGTGCTCAGAGCTAATGAAAGTGAAACTATTCTCTATTAACTTTTATATTCAATGCCATACTGCACATCTGTGCATTGCTTATGAGCGGGACTAAAAAATATCTCTACCATGATACTGTACTTTCAAAGTGTCTATTCAACACCTTTCCCAATTTCCCAGGACTGCCTCCTCCTTAGACTTATACATTCAGCCAATATGACAAGGCTAATTATTTTTCCCTGAAGTGATCAGTGCTCATCTCTAGCACAAACTTCACATTTTCAGCCACAGAACTTAAAAAAAAAAAAAAAAAGAAAAGAAAATAAACACACGGCTGCTTTCAAATCCTAAGACAAAAATCAGTTTGGCAAACAAGTTCCCTGCCATGGGCTTTACCAGGCTTTACCCTTCCATCAAAGCCCCTGTGCACGTAGAAGCCTCTTTGCCATTTTTGAGAGGGAGTTCTGTATTTTCCTGTTACCTTTCCTTCCTGTAAAGCAATCAGGGAGAACGGCAGGAGGCACCATCAATATGCTAATTGCTGCCAGATAACTGGTTTCGCTGGTTCCGCCTTGGGAAGCGGCACCGCCGCCGCGGGGGCACCCGGGGGGCCCGGCAGCCCCTCCGCGCCCGAGTCCCCCCGATCCGCAGGGACATCGCTCCTCCGAGCCCCACGGCTTCCTCGAGTCCTCCCGGCCTCCACGCTGCCTCCTTCGGTGTGCTCGTGGACGCTTCTGCTCGGGCATCTCTAATGCAAGGGATATCTGAGTGCTCTTCCTTTGCCCTGAGAAGTGCCGGCAGTTTGATGTCGCATGTCTCTAATTAGAAGATGGGGATTTTCGTGCCTCCATCCACTCACATGAGAGGTGCTTCTAGGCATGGAGTAGGAAAAAGTCTGGCTCATACCTGAATGGCACCACAGAGCTCTTCAGGAAAATCTGTGGACGCTCTGTATCCTAAGCACACATTCAGGCCCTCTCTACCTCAGCATTTGAGGGATGGAAAGGAAACCACTGGTTTCTAAATTAAAATGAAGCTATAATTCACAGGTAAGCATTTGTAAAAGTACATGAGCCCACTTTTAAAAATCAAAAAGAAAAAGATCTCAGGTGGGTTCTGGATTTGCTCTGCTGGCAGATTCAAAGCAGCACTGCTCATCACACCAACCTTCTGCAGGGCATTCATCAAAACCATGGGAGTATTTTTTAAATCCCACCAAAGTAAACCACACAGCTAATTTATAAGCATTCAGATGTGCAGTAACTCTAGCACAAATATCCCTATCAGTATGGCGGTGGCCCCATATAATACAATAAGACACAATTCAGATCTGTGACGGTCTATTGAATGCATAATATGCGTTTTTAAAATTGCCTGGAAACATATTCATATTGTAAAATCTAATGGTTCAGGTGGAGCTTTTACTCTTGATCAAATAATAAAATTGTTAGAGACCACTCTGTCATTGCATTGCTCACCAGCCTCCATGAGGACTGTTTTACATTCCCGTTTAAATAGGACAGGAGAGCAAAAAAGGAAAACATAAACCACAGAAGAGTTACTACAGACATTAACTTTTAAGCCAGAAAAGCAAAAGAGCTGAGAAAGAAGCTCCATTCCAGGGGAATTGTCTTTGTCACTCTGCATCCACTGAGGTTTCCTGCAGCCAAAGCCTCTGGACTGTGAATCACATTAGGATAAGGCTGCACTCACCAAGTCCCAGAGGCTGTCTGGGGCAAGGTGTCCTTGTTTGGCCTCCAAAATAAGTCCTTCCTGTGGATTTAGGTCTGCCAGGGAAGGGTACTGGTGTGGACAGACAGACAGAGCCTGTGGACAGCTGAGGCTCCCTATGGGATGGTGTGGGTGGCAATGGATGGCCTTGTCCGTGGAAAAGGAATCTGAAGTGCAGACTAGCGATAGTAATGGTGATTACCATTAAAGTGTGGAGCTTTTCATTACTGAAAACTTCAAATAACTCTCCTGAACTATATTTGAGACATTTTTTTTTCATGTTAACTCCGGGTTTGATTGCTGAAAAAGGTTGACTGCTAGAAAAGGAAAACCAGTGCAGTGCACAGCAGTGGGGAATCGAAGCCCTTCTTTACCAGAACCCCTGCCATATACGTACTGTCACTCACCTTCCAGACACTCAGTACAACCATTCAATCTATTGAATCAAGAGACTGTTTGATCTTATCTGCATCTGTGAGCTGACTGTCAACCTGCTTAGGCTGCATATTAAATCATCTATAGTAGCTGTATCAAGCTGGGATGATCTGTTAATTCTAAATTTATTAACCCTTAGAGTGCAGTCATCATGTTTAATCTTGTGTAGCCAGCATTTATTTTACAAGACTAAATCCTTCTTTAAGATGTGGCTGTGCTGTAGGTTAAGGAACTGGTAACGTGGAGGAGCTGGTAACTGGGAAGAGCCTCACTTTGATCTCTGTAAGCCAGCTGACAGCACCGCTGCTCCAAACACGTATGTGTGAACTCACATCACACCCCTGTGTCCGGGATATGGGGTGGCTGCACATGTTGTGTGTGGATCTAATGACATTACCTAGGAGTTTTGCCTAAGATGAGCCAGAAGACAAGTGGCCTTGAACAATGCCTGAGCCCTGTGCCTCCAGGAGGACTTAAAATCAAAAATCAAAGTGACAGCAACCACCGCTACACGAGCTGAGGGTGGCTGCAGGTGGGGTCCTGCAAGAAGCCACCACCAAACCTCTCCTCTGAGCGGGCTCCTGCTTCTTGTCCCATAACTGCTGTCTCAATCAATTGACAAATGTCCTGGGAGTGCTGAGGAGCACAGCCACTGCAGGGCACGCAGGAATCCGAGTGTTTCTGTCTGCGTAGGTACAAACACACCCCGGCGCAGCCGCGGCGACGCACACGGATAATTTCATACGGATACATACATCCGCATCGATATGTTAATCTGTTCGTTACACACACGCATCTCTGCCTGCCCCTCTCTCCTGTTATCTATTATCTTTGCACATTGCCGATGGTATCAACATATTCACAGCTTTTATTTCAGTCACAAACTGCTAGGCATGCTTCCTTTTTTGGTAATCATGTGCCCGGTATCTCTCTAATGTAGCCTAATAACAATTTTAGCATTCAGATGAAGCGATTTCATTCTGTGACTGCCTTTTCTATTAGATTTGATTCTGAGAAGCCCCAGTGGGTGCCTCGGAGGCAGAGATCTATCTGTGAGGCTGCAACCGATTCAATAGCAGCCTGAGCTAACCTTGACCTTTCCCTAGACCCTGCTCCATCTGGTGCCAGCCTGGTCCCCCCCTTCTCCTCCTCCTTGCTTCACAGTCAGCATTGATCAAGGCGGAATCGAGCGTCTCTCTCCCTCCAAGGGCTGGGCAGTCGTGGAAAGGACAGCACATTTCAATAAATGGAAATGATTGAGCCTCTTACGCAATCATAAATCTACATACAGCCTCGTGATTTGGTATTTCATTCACCTCCAAAGATTCTCACCCTCCCTCCCACCAACAGGATTTATAAACTATAAGACAACAGCTTTCCCCAACACCTGGATATTACAAAGCTCGCTGTTTATCGGGAGCGAACGCCTGGCAATTTCATCTGATTCACTTTGTGGTTTATTTATCACTCCGTTGTTTGCCCTGCGTGCCTGGGATATTTTATTTCTTTTCGGGGGCTTCACCCGCACACCCCCAGCCCTTTCGGGCGGCGGCAGCCGCTCGGACAGGGGCTGCTGGATGCCGCTGTCGTAGCCCCCGAGGGAAGGGGCGGGCGGACGGGCTGGGCTTGGTCCGCGGCTCGCAGCGGCCCCGGCTCTGCATCCCGCTCTTCTCCGGGAGCGATTCAGTAGCTGGGAACGAGCACAGGCTCCTACAATAAATCAGCGCTCGCCACTTGGTCACCTTCTCACTTCTGCTCCGTTTTCTTGGCCCCTTCCCCGCTCTCCCGGCCCCCACTCCCGGCGCCAGAGCCGTCGGGATGCCCCTGGAAGCTCCGGAATGTCCCTGCTCACTCCTGGGGGGCGAGTCGCCCCTTAGCGAGAGCCAGCGCGGCTCTCACCGCCGAGATTCGCCGTGCTGCACCATCCCTCTGCTCTGCTCTCCTTCCTCGCTAGGACGTGCACTTACAATCAATAATTTTATTTTTCTTCCGAAGAATTCTGATGTAACCACAGTTTCTCACCGCATACCAGCCTCGAGATTACATAACCGATTATGTAAAATTATAATTGCAAGATAATATATGCAGACTCTAATTATTACCTAGAGTTTCCCGTGTAGCTGTAGCCAGGCACATAGCACATATGTTAAGAGTCGGTTCTGCAATATTTGCATAGCCAACACTTCTGGCTGGAGACGCGGTGTGGAAAAGGAACGGATAGATATTTGACAGTACATATGTATGAGAGAGATACATTACTTAATAGGAAAAGGTATCTGGAAATATATTCCTCTCTGTTTTGAGGAATTTGTTTTGCTTTATCTCCACGGGTAGTAAAAAAATAATAGGAAAAAACTGTGAATTACATTGAAAAAAAATAGATATATTCAATTTGTCAGTTTAATATTACACTTCCTCTCTGCAATACTGCAAAGATTTAGAACATTTCCAAAACTTTCAGCTCTAATCTGTGCCTCAGGTTTGTTTGGAGGACCTGCCACCACATGCCAGCTAAAAATGAGTGTCAATTAATAATAAAACCCACTCTTCCTTATTTCTGCATTCATATAATTTAGCAGGTTTTGAGAGAACCATAGATGCAATGGTGAGAATTTTCCAATGTGTGCAATATTAACAGCTTTCATTCTAAAGCACCAAAACTTCCTGGACCAGAGCTGCTCAATGATTTCTCGCTTTTCCCAATGGCCATCTCCACCTATTATTATACACTTAAAATGCAAATATTCAGCTCCTTAAAAAGTGTGGTTTGTTCTACCAAGAACATAGTTGGTAGAAACAGTCTCAGACCAAGGTGGTTCAGGTAAACACAGTATTATTTGTGGCCTGCAAAATTAGAAATAATTTTAAACAAGAAGTGGGAGAGGTTTCAGCTTGTGTTTTCCACCACATGTCACATGAGTGGAAAATCTTTGCCACTACAATGCAACAGGATTCTTAAAGTCTCTGATTTCTGAGCTACCTGAGCAACCATATAACCTCTGCAGAAGTGTCTGAGCACAGCTTGTTGTTGAAAAGCATATTGTACTTATTAGTAAAATGTGAAATGGCTTAAAAAACAGTTTGAGCTATGAATTGCCATCTGCTCAATGGGGAGAAACAGAAAGTAACTGAATATATTTTCTCACCTTTTTTTATAGTAACATAAACAACACTCCAGAACACTATAAGCTTGTAGCTGTACCAAAGGCGTTGGTGCAGCTCACTGCGCTTCGGGTCAGGACTTTGTCCACACTCTACATGCTGCTTCTTTTAACTCTCTACAAATGTCCCAAGGTATTTTTTTTCCCCTGTTAGGTATGATGGCCCTTTTAATTTCAGGGATTAAAAGTTTGATGCCGCTGCCCTGACAGGGCTAGCCTGAGGTCTGTGCGTGCCTTGAGACATCAAAATACAGGTAAAGCAGCGTGCACAACTTGTTCTGGTTCCCTGTGTGGGAGGGGAAGAGGGAAGGGTTTATGTTACCCAGCTTTCATGCAGAGCCTTGCATCACTCGTGTCCATCACAAGAGAAATTTGTCTTTGTCCTCTCTCCTCCCCCAGCCCACTTTTTGTAGGGAAAACCTGAGGAAGCACTTGGGACTGCTTCCTCTGGTGTTGAGCTTTGCCAGCGCCAAAAGCACATTCCTGCAGCGCCTGCAAACACAGTGACCTTCCCCAGAGCTGTGGGGGCAAGGCCGTGAACTCGGCTCAGAGCACGGGAGGCCTCTGCCTGTCCCTGGAGAAAGGCCCTGCAGCAGGGCAGTGCCTGCCCTGGTCACTGCCAGGAGCAGAACTCTCTGCGAGTGCTTAGGGAAACCATCCGTGCTGGCAGCTGCTGCTCCACACACATGCTACAACAGAAAGGACAAAATAACATCCTTTTGTTTTCTGCTTAGCCAGGGTGATTTCTTTTCTCTCCTTCAACTTTATCCACTTGTGAGCACGGACTTTTTTTAACCTGCTTGTCTCGTTTCTTGCCTAACAGCAGCTCAGCTATCCTGCCCCAAACACTGCTCCTACAACCTGTGGATTGGAGGGGAGAGAGTTCCTGAAGTCAGGGAGCCATTCCAACCAAATGGAGGCAAACTGGAAGATCTTGGCTCGGAGTGAGTTTCGCAAGGAGCATGAGGACAAGAGAGCTGTGAATTGTTAAATTCCATCCCACAGGATAAGCACTTGTAAGACAGCAACTCTGCAATGCAGAAATTGTCTTCACCTGCCTGCCTGATGCTTTTTCCTCTCTGAAAGCCTGACTTGTCGAAAGCATCACTTAATAATAATACAAGAAGCGGCTTTTCTGCTCCCTTGGAACTTGGCAGGAGTATAAATACACAGTAAGGGAAAAAAAGGAATCATAAACTTAAAAATAGGAAAAGGAAATACAATGGTGTAAAGTGGCCTGCACCCCTCATATTTTAATTTCTATCAAATGCCCCTAGAAAAGCTGGGCACGGCAAAAGCCTCAAGATTGATATTCAAAGCGTGTGAGCTGGTTGCAATATCTGCATCACAGCGCACGCCTAGGTGTTCTACACCTCACACACACATCACCCCTAGGATTAAGATTCAAATCACCTGTCCTCTGTCACTAATAAAAATGAAATATATTAGGGGAAGTTTGAATATGGTGGCTTGACAGAGCATGTCGTGTCTCACACGTGAAAAAATGCCACAAGCGCACAATCAAAAAGCAGCTCCCATTTTTGTGGTACAGGATTTTTCTGTTCCAGAGAGTAAAATGTGTGCTTGGAGACCAGGAGAGCCTGAACCCTTAAACTTCTGTAGCCCCTGAGAGTGCAGTGTGAGGTCAGAACAGCACTCACTGCTACAAGGAGGAAAATCACATGTTTTTATGAGACTTCCAGATTTGCTTTTTGCTTTCCTTTTTTCAGTGTGCAGAATACAAGCAGAGCACAAGAAGCAGCGCTGTACTTTGAGTGGTCCTTTCCCAACGAAGAAACTGCCACAGCAGAACATCACTCTGGGGTGGAAGTTGTCAACACTGTCACGTTAAGGGTTTGCCAGGGTTTCTGCTATAAGTCTCAGCCATCCTAGCCTAAGATCCAGATCCTGCAAAGGCTTCTGGAAGATAGTGTCAGCCAGGTAGATGAGCACATCTTCAGAGAGCTGACAGGGTTGGCAGCTTTTTCAACCCATCTTGGGCTCAGTTTTTGAGGAAAGCAAGAAGCCAGACAGATTTTAGGGTGGAAAGTGATAAGCAGTGCTCCAAATGAGATGCAAACAAAAGACAGGGACTTCCAGGTACAAGAAGTTATTTTGTTCTGTGTGAATGACTTCTATTATTGACACAAGGATGGACATTACCAATTCAATCCCTATTGGAAATTGTATCCCTTCCTTAATTGAGGGGATAAAACCAGTTCAAAAAGGTAAAGCACAGCTCCAGGTGCTGGAGATAGAAATACTGTAAAGCCTGTTCAGTGTGGATTCATGCAACAGACAGCAACTGCTTCAAAGCTGGCCCAAACTTCCAAGAATGCTTTAAGAGGCTGTAAACAGCCAAATCCCAGGCAGCCTCTGGGAAAGGCCCCACGGAGTTACAACAAATGTGTCTCAAATCTGTCACCTCAACAGGTGACCCTGGTGTTGGTTTCTCTGGAGCGCCCTTTTACTCCTGAATTGTCAGGCTGGTGGTGGAGGAAGAACTTAATGTGCCACTGCTTGTGCCATGATGTGCAGATAGCGTGAGGACTTTGCTCCTCAGGACTGTCCATCTGGCGCCATTCCTGAGCAATAAAAGCTCACCCACAAAGTATTTTAAAGCAAACAGTTGGTGTAATGAATACCTTAATACTCCTAATACAATACCACAAATAGTAACTACTATAAAAATACCCACTCAGTGAAAAGAGCCCAGGTTCACAGCCCAGCTCCTTCAGACAGCAGGAGAGAGAACCCAGAGAGGTGGTGAGTTTTTATCACAGGAGGGTGACTTCCTCTGCCACTCACTCTCCAATGATTCCCCGTGGCTAATCCAAGCACACCTGCACACCTTACAGCAGAAGAGGTGTTCCAGCAACCCTTGGACCTAGTGAAAAGGTGAGCTGGCCTCCAGAAATGGGAGTGTGTGCATGGGAGCATGGGGCCAGACACCACATGTTCTAAAAAAAAAAAAAAAAAANTGCAGAGATTCTCCCTCTGCCTTCTTCAAACTTAGAAAAGCAGGGCCACTGAAACAGTCTCAAGAGCCAAATACTATCTCTGATTCATCGGCACACATTGTGCACAAGAGCAAGAGGTGGTTTCGTAAGATACATAGAACAAAAAGTCTTTATCATTTAAGATCAGAATTTGTTTACCAGGGACATTATTTAACCTGAGGAAGACAGGCAGAAATCTTAAAATCTGCCTTTCATTTACTCTGTTATGATCTGTATTATTGTTCTTGCAGTTCTCTTTTTAAATTACTCTACAGTAGGCAGGCTTGAGCAACATAGGACGAGCTACTTTGTGGAGAACTGAATCCTAAGGTCTGAATTCCTGATTTTGATTTTGTTGGTTCCCAAGCAGACTCACCCATTTTTTTCCTTTTGAAACTGTTTACTTTACAAATGTAAAAAAGAAGTGAAACCAGATGTACGTAAGTGTTGAACCCAAGGAATACTTGCAGTACCTGAGAAAGAGCATGGTGTAGAGGGGTTTTTTTTGTTTGGTTTGGTTGTTAGCATAGTATATAAATTATTTCATGCCATTTTTTATCATTTTACCTTTATGCTTTAGCCTACAATAAAAGCAGTATCTGTTCTCATGTCCTTGCAGGTAAAATAAGGTCTATATTTTTAAAATTAAGTGTACCTTCCACTAATCTTATATGTCTTTTTTTTCATGAAAGCAAGTGCTGTTTGCTGTGTGTGACTATTTCAATGAGCTAAATATCTATTGAAAACTCAAATAATTCACTGGCCTCATTTTCTCTAGTTGCTGCATTCAGATTAATAAACCCGTTTCTTACTTAAAATGAAAAGAGAATTCAGAAACATTTAGCATCAAGTGAAAAAAGCAGCAAGAAAAAAATAACTAACACATGCTGGGACACCACATATTTATTTTGTCCTGTCAATTATTTTTAAAGAATCCTTTGCTTATGGAGGAAGATTTTTTAAAAACCTGAACTATTAAATAAAGATGTCTACAAAGACCAGTTTCTTCATTTTTCCTCATTTTAGAGAAAATGAATACTGGAATGGTTTGGGGGTTTTTCACTTTCTATTATTATACTTTTTCCAGTGCTGGAAAGAACTCACGTTTCAAGGGTCACAGAATAAACCTGCATGAAGCGTTTATGACACTGTAGTACCGCATTTATGAAGGGGAATACTCACGGGCACTTACAACATTAGGAAAACACCAATATCAGATGTTCTCCTCAACACTTCAAAGCTGCAGCCGAGTGCAAAGTTCCAGAGGTACCAGCTACTCCAGGGTCAGCGGTGGCTCCGAGTAAACGCGTTCGGAGGCCTGGACCTGGAGGTAATTTCAATGTGTTCTCATCCAGTCATGAGCACACAATCACCTATTGAAAGTGTCTGGCTTGGAGTGCAGACAGATGGAGAGCACAGGGGTTAGTACAGCCAGGCCTTGGACTGACCTTTGCAGAGAGAATTAAATCAGTCTGACCTTGTTGTGAAGCCTAAATTATATCCATAGACCCCCAAATAATGCATCTTTAATGCATCGCTGCCCTCTTTTTATCAGCCTCTTTACCTCGAGGGTATCTTGTTTGCTAACTACTGATGTTAAATTGCAGCTATTTATGCTTACATTTGTGACCTCGGTGGACATCTTGTCACATTTTTCATGAGCACTTGGAAAAGTAGAGAAATATTTATATAGGGAGAATATATAAAACTGAGGTCTCATTTCGACATAAAATAAACAGTAATAGGAAAAGAAACCTGGTTCAACCGTGGGCCACTGCATTCATTGTATAAGACTAACACAATAGTCATTGTATGATTCTGAGCTTTAATATCATCCATAACCTATCATCTGGACAGCCTGGAAAACAGAACGGTGCCACGAAATAGGATTTCTGGTATCTTACAAACACCTTTTCTTCTTAGATATTTTTAATATTTCAGGATTTTTTTTAAAAATTCAAAATAATGCTAAGAACAGAATAACCCCTGTGACACCTGTCAGTTTTGGTAATACAGACCTCTGGACAGAAACAATACAGAGTCCACAGGCTGGAATCTCGACTGGAAACCAGCTCGGTTGAGACCGGGAAGCGTTTAATTGGTGTTTCTATTGACTGTAACAGCAGAGGAGCCCAGTGGAAGTTCAGGAGAATTGCATCCTTTCCCACTGCCTAAAAGGCTCCGTTTTTTAGTTTTCTCTTCTACCTTAACCTGAACAAAAGATGCTTCGCAAAAAATCTTAGTCCAGGATGTTGCTTTCCAGTACTATTATTCTAAAATGCATCAAGTTCCCTTTTAGCTTCTATTAATCAAAATAAAACTCTGATTTAAACTACACAAGGAACAAGATTTTGTTCCTCTGCTGTTGGTTTGTGATCTTGGCTCTCCCACCACCTGTCTTTGCAACTTGGGCAGGTCCCCGGGGCCTGTCACAGGGAATCTCTGGGAATCCCTGTCTCTGGGAATCTCCACACGGAAAGCTGAGATTTGCAGGCTGGTGAGGTCCAGCATGCACAGGATTGGCAGCACAACAGTTGTGTGCAGGAACATTCTTCCCAGCAGCAGTGAACTATCGGGGTGGCTCACCCAACTTAGGGAATCACTGCAGGGCTGGCCCTGCCACCTTGCTGACCTCATCATCCAGCTCTCTAAGCTGACACAAAAATATTTGCTCCCTTTTGCCGAGAGAGTTTTTGCTGGTTTAGCAAAGTGTGCGGAATGAGCGAGGGGAGAGGAGCAGCAGAACAGAGCACGCAGCTGCAGGGCGGAGAAGAGCAACCCAGTGCAGCGCTGATTTAAATCAGCTGCACAACCACACCATTAGATTAAACTGCTGATGAAGGTTAAGTTTGGTCTAATCCTTGGCACCGAAGCAGCTGAAATGCTGGAAGACGATGCTTGCTCCCGGCTTTATTCCTTACACTGAGAAAAGCCCGAACCATCAGAACTTTATTTGCATCACTAAAGAGCCGCCCTCCAGGGTGGGCTACAATGACAACGCTCCTCGGATGCACTAGTGTGAGCAGTGTTTGCGTGCTGAAATACAAATTAATATTTCACCCGTTCCCTACGAGACTAGGCTGTTTATTTTTGAAATAGATAAAACAGGGCACACATCCATCCCAAACTGCCCACTATTACCCCCCCAAAAGCTCATTCCTTATCCCAAAAGTGAGCTTTGGGATCAAGTCAGGCACTCAGCATCCTGCAGATCCCACACTGCCGATGCAGGCAGCAACCACCCGAGTGCTCTGCCTGTGCTGAGTGAAACCTGTCCCAGAAAGTAACAGCTCTTGGTCAGAAGCACCAGCCCTGGGCACAGGGAGAGCCACAGCTGCACGCAATGCAAACTATGTGGTGTTACTTTAATTGGGTTTATTTGGCTCACAAGTCCACAGGTGCTACTGGGAACATGTAGGGATAATCTGCTTGAAAAGCAGAGGTCAGTGCAGCCCATAGAGCTGGGCTGTTGGCTTTTTCTGCCTACAAACATGCTTGAAGTCCCTGAAAATGGAAGTTTTGCATCGCCAAAAGCACACAGCAGAGCAAGAGCTTAGCCATACTGCTGCAGATTCTGCCTGATATTTTAAGGGTCTTCCAGATAAATAAAGGTTCCTGTATTTCAAGGGACAGAAGCAGCAGCTGGCTACAACAACAACAACCAGTCAGGGTCTGTCAAGTCCCCCGAAACCAGGGTTACTGCTGCAGCCCAGGTTGGAAAAGCAGCTCCCTTCTGGCAGCTGCAGTCTTTCCCCACCTTCTAAACTCTGACAGTTCCAAGGTCACCGAGCCTGATCCCAAGCTCTCACAGCTGAGGCAGCAAAATTCAGTCTTGCCAGCCCTGCTGAGAAGTCTTGCTCCAGCTCTGACCCCAGTACTGTTAGTTCTTCTTCCTCTTACATGTTACCCTTGTGGTTGCCTGCAAGGTGTGTGGAGCAAGGAACAGAGCCCCAGGAGTTATACATGCCTATCTGTGTTTGTCCAGACATAGAAGAGGCAATCACAGGATGGAATGGACATAGAGGAGAAATAGGCAACAAAAAAGGCCTCTCTCTTCAAAGTCATTTAAACCTCCAAGGCTGCAAACTCTAAAAAACCAAGTGTGATCTAAACAGTCATATAGAATATAATGAGTACAAACTACTACCAACATGCTTTGTCTATACAAAGCACAAAAGGCAGTGATAATGACTCCATTTGATTCCATGATCTGATTTCCTGTGTTACTTTATTTCTCAGAGACTACAGCTCTGCGTACCACAACATGCCTGTCAAGATGTGGATTTACAGGTTACACTGTAGTAGAACCTGCTGGTTTTCAGCTCCAATCGACATCTGCTTGTCTGTACACGCCTAACAGAGTTGCAGTCCAGATTAGGAAACATTTGTTTATGCCCCAAAATCCCCAACATATTTTTCCAGCTATGCTCCCAGTGCTGAGCTCCATGCCACTCCAGCTCTCTGGTAGTCAGCACTCACACTGCTTCCTGGTATAAAATTGATTAGAAGCAGCATGAAATGTTATCAAGCTGACCCTCGGGAGGCTGGGCCCAAAAATAACAGATGGGAAAAGTGGCCTTTTGATTAAACTTTCAATTGCCAAAAACTGTACATTTCCCCTCTCCGTGCATGTGCACACACGTTGTAACTCAAGAGAAGTCCACACGAGCTGCAGGCACAACAGTGAGCTTAGAACAGGCCTATTCTTATCAACACTGGTGTTGCTGAAGTCAGCAGGACACTGGCCATCAGCTTCAGCAGTGGCAGGAAAAGGGTCCTTTGTTCCACTTTTTATTTCACATCTCTCTCTTCCTGGTGTCGCTCAGCTGATCCCGGGGAGAGGATGCGAAAGTAACCAGAGCAGGCCCAAGCTGGCTGCCCGTGACACAAGAGCTGCTGGAGGGGGTGGTGGCAGCTGCTTGGGAGAGCAGTGCAGATTTTCAGGCATTCTCTAAAGCCCAGGGCAAGGCACTTTCAGGGTGATTCTGGGGAAGCACACCTTATACATTCCCAAGGTCCAAAAATTACCAAAAAAGCTCTTCTGGTAAAACCCTGAGAGGCCCAGGTCCCATTGCAAGGAGACAAAGAAGCCACAAAGGATTTTGGTGGGAAGAGAAACGACAAAGCAAGCAGCACATCTTCATGCACGCCTGTACTGATATGAACCTCTGATAATACAAATCTGATTTACATATTCACGTATTTATATGCCTGACTGTTCCCATTTCAAAGAGTCTTATTGCCTAAATTGCTGCAGAATAACTAGATGTAAAGGAAAGAGGGAAGGATGGAATAGCAGACCTTGGAACCTGAATTTCCAGGCCTCAGTAGCATTGCCACAGTCTCGTTTTCATGGGTTTTTCACTGTGTTCTAGAAGTGCCAGCTTAACTTTGAGCCACTCGGACACAGAGCATCTATGGTAGAGAACAGTAACAGAGCACCTTCACTAGGGATTAAAACACAAATGTTTGTGTCTTCAGGCCCAACATTTAGAGCTCACCCCTCATCCGTGTAAAATTTGCCAGATCTAGTGACTAGCCATGAGCTGCTGCCGTTTTGAGAACTTATATCAAAATTGATCACTGCTTTCCTGGGCAGTCAGTTGCTGGTCTAGGCCAGGACCTGGCTCTGTGAGGCGCAGCAGGATCCTGTGGTTGCTTTTTTGCATGTCAACAGAACCACAATCAGTTTAAAACTGGTTTTCAGGCCGACAGATGAATGACAAGAGCCAGCCATTGTAGCAAGTAACGATTACTATTATTCTGAAAACGGGGCTTGAGAGGAGCTGGCAAGAACTAACAGGATGAAGAACATACACATTCATCCTACCTCCTCTCATTTACACTTCTCTTTCTCTCTTTTCAGAGGATTCAAGGACTTTTGTGTCCCAACCCCAGCTGTAGTTCCTCAAAATTTGAGGAGGGCAGCTCCACTGCAGCACCATCATCTCTTCCTACATTTTCTCTCTTTCCCCACCATGTTCAATAACGGAGTAAGTAGTGTGTACAAAAAAAAAAAAGTTTCCAAAAGACTTATTTAGTAATTCTCAAGGAGTACCAAGTCCATTATGGCGAGGGTGTTTGAGAAGCAATGGCAAGAAAGAAGAAAAGTCACATGTGCCCGGTAGGGCACATCTGTCTTCAGCAAGGAATCAGGATTCAGTCAGGGCAGCAAGGTGTACCTATGTGCAGCCTGCACACCCACAGCAGAGTTTAAGGTAATATTTTGGTCACCAGGCAGAGACCCCAAGTACACGCTGGTTTAAGATCAGATTTGTGAGAGGCAGAAATTGGAATAGCATTCTAGGGCTGTTGTTTAACATTCTACGTAGGTGAGATAGAGAACGAAAGAATAAGAATTATCTTTAAATCCCTGCTAAATCATGCCCTGCTTTCTCAAGGCAACCTCGAGCTTTAGTAGTTCAGACAGATTCTCTAGCTGACAATTAATATTAATGGGTAGATTTCACAATGTGGCATTATCACACTGTGCGATGGGTGGGCATACCATCTGGGTTTTGGCAGGTATTAGATGTAATCAAAGGGATTACTTGGCTCAGGAAGAAATAGAAAACCTTGGGTTTGTTTAGGCTTTTTCTGCTTTTGTTTGGATGCAGCGCTCTAGGTGCACTTAGCAGTTTTCGTCTTGTCCTTTTGTTTCTTGTGATGAACGCTTCCGAGTTTACACGGGGAACGAGAGCCAGATAACCAGCACATTGTGTTAGTGGGAGCGAGGACCGATTTGCTTGAGAGCTCCCTCTTTCTCATGCATTGTTGTTTTGGGATCGATTGACAGCTCGTTTAGGGTCCGTTGCTGCCTTTTAGAAGGTTAAGCTGAGAATTTAAGCAGTGAAGGAATTAAAGGCAAAATATATTTAGATATCGGACTCTTCTCAAGATAAAAACTGAAGAAATCAGGTGTATGAACAGATGCACGCAGAGGACTTTGTCCTCATCTTCCCACAAAGCAAATACTAAGTGCCAACTTTCCGGGGGGATGGGGGAAGGAAATTCCCCACCTTCCCTTTTCCTCCTCCCAACCCAGCCACAAACAAGCCCCCGAGCATCAGCAACACTAAAGGGAGGAGATTAAGTTTTAAAGTTTGGGACAGCTATTGATTTGGCAGCCTTTCTCCTCTCCTGTCTGTGCCCCAGCTGATTGTAACTAAGTAATCCTCATCAATCTGGTAATGCAGGACCGTGTTTATTGCTGTAGTAGTTAAGTTGTTGTTAATTTTACACTAAACGGTTGTTATGATGATGAATGAGTAGCTCGGGCTGCCACCCAGGGGACTTCAGCCCGTACAACCGGCAAAAGGGAGAGCGCAGAGGGAAGATCAGGGAAAAGCCAGAGCGCCCACCCGAGAAGTTTCTCCGGGACCTTAAAAAAAAAAAAAAAAAAAAAAAAGGGAAGAAAAAAGAGAAAGGCAGAAGCTGATCTTCAGGTTTGTATTTGAATTTGGACGCTGTGGGGTAAAAGGTGCTGCTTAAGTGTAATTGCAATTCTTTTACATACTAGCTGGGATCAAAGAGGGGAACGAAAGAACAAGTGATTTCCCTCCCCGGCCCGGCAAAGCAACTGATGGGATCCTGCCCAAAAGCATCGCGCTCATTAGCTCTTGGGAAAAGAAGCCCCATATATAAATTCACTCCCTCCCGGGGTTTTCCTGCGGCTGGAGGGTTCGATAATGTAAACTGCAGGCATGAATCAGCGGGC
>VWYI01003901.1:88288-168007 GCA_013399455.1 Anthoscopus minutus
ATCAGCGGGCAGCCTCCTATCCGGCCCAGAGTCCCGTGTACGCCTTCTCCAGCCCGGTCCCAGCCCAGGGTCCCATGTCTTCTGTCCGGCCCGCGGTGCCGTGTCCCGGTCCGTGACGTTGCCAGGCCGGGGTCCCATGTCCCCTGTGCAGCCCGGTGCGGCGTGTCCCGGTCCGTGGCGGTGCCAGCCCGGGGCGGTGCCGGCTCAGCGCTGCCTTTGTCCCGCCGCCACCGCCGCNTGCCGGCCCCGCTCCCGCCGCGTCCCGGGCTGCTGACCCGGCCCCGGAGCGCCGGGGGCTGCCCGAAAACAACACAAACACATCCACCTGGGATTTTCTCGCCCGGGGATGCCGCCGGTGGTTTCCGAGCTCAGCGGTGCTGGGAAGAAGTGCCCAAAATTGTAACCGCCCGACCTAAGGTGGGCATGGAACTGTCGGAGCAAGTCCGGAGGAAGGCAAAAAAAATGATTAAAGGATTGGAGTTTCTCTCTTACTTGGAAAAACTGATGGAGTTAGGCCTGTTCAGCCTCAAGAAGAGACAATTTGAGGCGACTTCATCAATATGTACAGATATTTAAAAGGAGGGTGCTGAAAAGATGAAGCCAGACTCTTCTTGGTGGTGCCAACCAACAGAACAAGAAGCAACAGGCACAAATTGATGCCCTGGAAGTTCCACCTAAATATGAGGAAAAACGTGACTGTATGGATGACCGAGCAGTGGAACAGATTACCAAGAGAGGGTGTGGAGTCTCCCTTACTGGAGATACTCCAGAACTGTCTGGACACAATCCTGTGCCACATGCCACTGTGGTCCCTCCCAACCAGACCAGTTCTGTGATTCTGTGCCTCCCTCCATCACTCACCCAAGGCCTGCAGGAGGAGAGGCTCCAACAGGCCACAGAAGAGTTACAAGTGAGTGCAGCCACATCTCTGGGTCAGAGCTCCGTGTGCCAGTGGGACAGCAGGGGAACCTCACTCAAGGATAAAGAATTAGATCTTGTTCTCCTAGACAAGCAAATTGCCATAATCCAGGCTTTTACTTCCAAAAAACACCCAAACGTGGGAATGATTAAGGATGTAATCAGAAGGTAGTAATCAGTATTGTCTTCCATCCCCACACTCTAGAGATGGAAAAATGTACTAACAAGACCTCCCAAACTCAACAAGAACAGACCTGAAGGGCTAAAGCTCAAGAAGAGACTTCAGCTATTTTAGCTTATTCGAAAAAGCTCTCACAAAGCCAGTATAGGATAAAACACCATCTGTATATCTACTGCAAAAAATACTGCGTCCACTTTGCCCAAATGATGCTTTCCCCTGCCATGACAGCACCTCTGCAGCTCATTTAGCATGTGCAGGAGTCCCCCAGTTCTGAGGGGTGTCCCATAGCAGTCTGGGACTGCTGGAATTAAAATAGGTCTATTGCCAGGTGACATCCCGTGTTCAGACACCAGGAAAGCAGCTCAAGTCAGAGAGGGTCAGAAGACAGGATTTTAACTTGCTCTGGCTTTGTCCCAACTCCAGACAATCCTAGGCTGGCTCAGTAAAGCTCCTTTGGCTTTTATGAGGGATCAGAGCTGGGCAGTGAATGGTTCAGGTTACACTTCAACATGGACACCTGCCCTGGAGCCTGACTTACCTGGATGAAGGCCAAATGTAGGTGAGTCACCTAACGAGTCCTCAAGAGCCATTCTCAAGATGTTAAAGCCTTTGTTTCCCTATCACACAAAGCAACTCTTGAGGCACCGCTGGCACGTCAAACAATAGCACCATTAATTGTGAGAACCTTTGGCAGTGCTACTCATCCTACTTTTCCATGGTCATTAGTAACTCCAGACTCAGCCTAGTAAAGCAACAGTCCTTCTTCAGCCTCTTCTCAACTCAAATAGGACTATTACATGAGTGGTCCAAGGGCTGGGATACTCCTTAAGACATATCTGGTTATCATATACTTTCCATAGCTATAGTTAACAGTAATTTTGGCATATAATTCAAAGCATCACCATGGTAACCCTTTCCAGATGCTGAGATGTAACCATGACAGACAGGATTCTCTCAAGAAAGCCAACAGAAAAAAGTTCTAGATGGCTCTCAAAGCTTAACAGCCCATCACTAATCCCTTGCACGCCCAACTAGTATCCATGCTGAGTAGGGCAGATCCATCCATGTGAGATTAAAAGATGCCTATTACATCATCACAAATACCAGATGAGTAAAACACTATCTCGACTTCAACACCACAGTCCAGCCAGCACCAACAAAACCTCATCATAAATTTGGCTTGCAAACATCAGATTATCTTGTATCCTCTTAGAATTTACATAAAACAACATTATTAACTTCTGGTAAAACAAAGAGCAACTAGACACGGTGGTAAGTGGTTCTAAAGGTTTGATTTTTTCAGAGCTGAGAAATAAAACTGCACTAGGTATCTATTCTCCAGGAGAACAGCAAGAAACACTGTGTTTATGTTGTTTCAGACACTTAGTTCTTCCTGAACCTCTGTTATGTTCAGAGTACCTCACAAATGGCAGCAGCTCACCCTTGGGCCCTGCCATGCAGTCTCAGCCACCTGCCTGGCTCCACCTGCCAGCTGTATCTTGGAGCAGGAGAGGACATGTGACAGGCAACCTTCGAACTCTTGTTCCCCAGTCTGAAAAAAGGCCTCATCTCATCAGGTGCTGAGCAAGAAGACAATTTCTGCCACAGACTGCTTGTGATCGAATGTGTTCCCAAGGCAGTGGCCAATATTTACTTCCCATTATGATTAGCAGCAATTGGACTATTGAAAACAGACAAATGTATCAGCACTCCTTAAAATTAACGGGCAATAAACAAAATAAATGAATGCCAGTTCTTCCTTATTGACATGGCTGTACCTATTCTGTGCATGCTGCTCCTACCTTCTGTTCCAAGGGGAACACAGCTCCTGTGCCACTCTAAACTGTAAGGGGGCACAGAGCAGTAACCTCCAAATACATTCAGTCATCCAGCACTGGTATTATTGCAAGCAGCATGGGCTGGAGCACACAATATTCAAGTCTTTCCACAGATCTGCCACTGCCTTTCAGCAATCCACTCAGACAACTGCATTTATTTCCTCCTCCCCAAGTGAGGTGTTGTATGCATGAAGCCAAAGGACCCAGTCCATGAATACCCTTGTGTAGGACAGGTTTCCCTACAGGATTATCCTCTGTGCATGTGGATCCATGTTCCCACATGAGATTGAGTCTTTTACCAAAGTCTCATGTCAGTGACTGAAAGGAAGAAGAGGCTGCTGGGTGGTCCTACCCCTAAATTATTTGCTGACTGCTTCCCTAGAGACCATGGCAACTGTGGCACAGACAAGAGAATCCCTAAGGACAGCACTGAAAAAGGGAGATGTCCTCCTGTTGGCATGGGGATGAGGTGCCATCCCTTTTCTGTAGGGGACAGAAGCATCTCTAGTCTCAACAATCTACACTCCAAATTAAGCACTACTATCCAGGAGAAGAAAGCAAAATAAAAGGAAGCAGCAGCAATACGAAGAGACCAGGCATTTATTCCTGGCTCACTTACTCTTAATGGAGTTAACAATACCTCACTTCTTGACAGCTAAAGCAGGGAGACTTAATGCATGGAAGTTTGCCAAGTAAATTGAGATCTTTGTACAATAGGCACTTTCGACATGCACAGCTCCTAGATTATTAAAGCAAAACAAAAGCTTCTCACCTTGAGGAGTGTTTAGAAATTAGGAGCCACAGTTCTCCACAGCACAACACTCCACAGGATTATTTAAGCTTGTGCACATCCAAACAGCAACGCTTGACTAGTTACATACCTAACAGCAAGGCAGAAAACAGCAAAGAAGATACAGGACTGCTCCATCCCTTCCACACAGTTCTCCAGAGCCCACTCTGCTCCCTTTGAGCAATGTTTGTGTTTCAAACAAGGCACTACCTCATGACCTTATCATACCTCTACATCCAGTATAAATGTACATATGAGGGAAGAAGGGTTGCACGTAAGTGGCCTATTTAGAAAGGTCCCAGAATACTTTCTGTGCAATTTTCTCCTCAGTTCCCCATCCAGCCCTCCCTGCTGAAGTGGCAGGTAACCTGAGCAAGAGCAGCGTGTGAATTGATTTGGAGGCGATCAGCGCATTGGTGTTCAGCTCTGGCCAGCTGCCGTGGCATTGATTGCCTCGGGATCGATTTGCTCACCATTCCCACTCACCTGCCAAGTCACATGGAGAGGGAACAATGAAGTGAAAAGAAAATTATGTATTTGTAGTAGACACTTTCACGTCTCTCCACATTCTCCCTCAGGAGAAGTTAAGGGACCTGGACTGATTTCAGTGCTACTTTTAGCAAGTGTTAGGAGAGAAGTCAGTACAAAAAAGGGGACAACAGGGATGACCCTCTGCCTCCGTTCCCTTTGACAAGAACCACCTACAGTATAAAAGAAACTAATATTTGTGCCTATAATAGAAGCAGAGATACAGCAAGACAGAGTTTTGGCTGATGAATAAATCTTTTACTGTGGTTTTGTGCACCAGCCATAGATGATACAGTTTTCTGTTTGCTTACAGCTCATCTAAAAGGGAGACTAGAGCACTCCAACACAAAAGTACTTCAGATATCTATACCAGTGGCAGTGGAAATGATATTTCTCTCATGTCACATGTAAACTTCTCTAATGTTGGATAACTCCAACTTAAACGTATCCTATTTCTATTGTATTTTCCCCCCTTTCTTCTTCAAACACAAAATAGCATTTAACTGATTCACTACCTTCATTCCCAAAACCCTACACAGATTCAAACAACATTTTTCCAGAAAACTCTCATGATGAGCAATAGTCAGTAACTCTCAGAAGACCTGGTTTCATATAACCCTTGTGAAAATGGGTGTTAGGCTCCTATATCAACTGGAATGCACCACGTGTGACACTGAGCTGGACAAGAAGACCCAATGCCAGGGGACATAACCAATCAAAGCAAATAGATGCATAAATGAGGGAAAGCACTATGCTGGGCTATTACACAAGATGATTCAAAAGTGAGCTCAGACTCAGAAAATTTCTAATCTGCAAACTGCTGCAAGTAGGAAATTATAACCCAGCCTGTGTCACACTCTACATTTCACATTTTATCTTTTCTCCCTTATGTATCTACTATTGGTCACTGTCAGAGACAAAAACATTGTGTTAGAAGGGAGTTTAGGTTGACATTGGAGAGACATTCCTACACTCTTGTCTATTGGGAAATTTAATTTTCACAACATGTGTCAAATAGGTGTTATTTTTCCTTTCTAAAGAGTTTGCAGAAACAGGCAGAGTAATTAAAGGTTACACTTGCAGATACCATCACTATTATAGTTATTACACAATACAGTCATATTATTACGGTCACCACAGCATTGTATTCCTCAGGTTTCAGTTTTATCAGCTGGAGATACTTGCTTTCTAATTTCAGGTACATTGCAGGTTTCTAGTGAATTTGGGTCTAAAAGGCCATCTGTTTAAGAGTTGCTTTGTTATACTATTTTCAGAAGAACACAGCTTACCTTTAAGCACTGCCAAAAAAAAAAAAAACCAACAACCTGGCACCATAAACTGACCAGCAATTTACAGGGCCTTTTGGGCAACAGAACCCACAGAATGAAGAGAAACTAGAAACACTGCAGACCTATTCAGGGTTCTGTAAAGGTCATGCCCTCAGGAACTCAACCCATTTATGAATATTTTTCTCTTCCATTCACAGAGATTTAGAGAATATATAGAATTTAAATTGTAAGCTGAGGTATCAATACCTACATGCAGATGTCCCCATTTAGTCAAGTGACTCCCATCCTTTTGTGCTCTTCTAAAGTAATTGGTTTCAGAGAATAAAACATTCATTATCTATTTCCAAGCAACATGTCACAATAACCCTTCTCTCTGCCCAGCTTTTCCCTTCAGGCACTTCTCAATCCCTTCCTCCCCATGCAGATTGTGAAGGCAATGTTCCTTTTGCCTGGGCCTTTTGCCCCAGCCATTTTACTCTTGTGCGTTGAATTCCTCTAACATCTTCCTCTGTGTCATCACATCACCTTCAGATACCTTGTTCTGAGCTTCCAGCTTCTCCTCTCTGCTTATTCATCCTCATTTCCTACTGTTCATCCCCATCAACCCCAGTCCTGCTACTAAACCATCATCAGCCTCACCCACAGAAAACTCCACACCCCTTTTCACCTTTGCCCCTTCTATAAACTGACCCTGAAGGCCCTGTTCTTTCTCCAGAACATAATACAGGACTCATTGCTTTTGTGACATCTGTGAGAAACTGATAACAAAGCTGATAATGAAAATGTTATCAACTATTTAGGTACAATCAGTCCATATTACAAAGTTTATTAACTGCAGGTGAAACAAAGAGCAACTGGACACAGTGGCAGGTGATTCTGAAGGTTTAATTTTTCAGAGCTGAGGAACAAAAGTCTGCTAAGTAACTATGGTCTGAAAAATTCAGTTTTTCAAGAAAGATACACGGGGATGCCAAAGACATCTGAGATGACCCCACAAAGGTACAAGTGATTTTGAAAGTTTGTTACAGAAACTATTTTTAAAAGAGGAAGAAATAAAAAGAAAAATTCACTTCAGGTACAACCTTTACTCCATTGCTTATGTGTCATTTATGCCTACTGGAATGAATTGCAGACATATGCAGTAGGAATGAATAAATCCTGAAAGTCAGCTTATCAAAAATAGATTGCCAAGTCATGATTTCAGCTTTCCTCAGTTCCAGTGGATTGCCAAGTATCCCCTGGGTTTTTACTGAAATTTGGAGAAGAACCTTTTGAAGAATAACTGACCTGAAGACAAAGAAGACTTTAGAGGAGAGTGGGAGACAAGGAGCATTTTGAAGATGGATTCTGATAGAAAATCCCTGAAGACAGGTGGGCTCAAAAGGTGAAGTGTGGTCAGCATTTTTCTCCACAACAGGATGCTGCTGCCTGCACCAGCTGGCACACAACTTCCTTTATCCTGACAGCTGCTGGATGCTGATATGGATACATATTTAACATTTTCCTCAGTCCAGCATACTAATACTAGGCCTTACTCCACCTTTTGCTAGAGGTTCAGCAGAAGTACATACCTAGAAATGTTGAAACTCCTCTCTGAATCCAGGTTCAGAAGAGCAACCCCAGTCCTGCTGTGAACACAGAGATGTTGAGAAGGTGCAGTCATGCCCTACTTACAATTGTGGGGCTTCTCCACTGACACACTGTGCAGGGAAGCAGCACATTGAGCACTGACACAAGCTTCATAAACTTGCTCCATGGCTCATATTAGACCTGGTATTTTGGTGTATTTTGGGTGCTGTACAGAGCAGTTATTTATAGAATCAAAGTTCCAAGTAATGCTCTCTACCATAAGCTTTTGTTTCCTGCCTGAGAAAAAAGGTAGTCCTTCCAAAATGAAAAAGTAACTATGACATTCTGAGCTTGAACCCTGGAACAGAAAATAGTTCATTTACAAAGAATCAATCCCATCACACACAGTTGCTTTGAACTCTGTTCATAATACAGCTCAGTGTAAAATACATCAATTCCATCAAATAGAAAAAAAGCAAACATGGCTGGGTGAGTCAGGATGGGTTGTGAAACTGAGGGAGCTTGAACTGTCCCTTGGGATAAATAAACTTCCATCAATCTCCTCCTCCATTCTTCTTCCATCCCTCTTCCCCCTCTGGTGATCTCCAGAGGAAAGCAGATTGTGATGAGCTAGTAAACCCCAAAACCTTCTTGCACACTCCCTTAGAAGGGAAAAGACTTGGAGAAATCTTGTTTCCTCACTCATAGTAAAGACACAGTCTGGTAGCCATCTCTGTGTATTTCATATCAAACTGGTTTGGAACACACCAGGACATCAGAAAGAAATTCCCGAGTCATCCTGCTGCTTCTGTACTGGCCTGTTTCTCAATGCTCTTTGTGGAACTACTCTGCAGATAATCTAGTGGAAAAACAGCTTGGAGCAGGTAATTGTGGGGGCTGGGAAGGAAGGGATGGCTTTGCAGGGAGAGGAAGTGAGTTCTCCCTTTTTTCTGTACAATGCAACTGTCCCACACAGCAATCTCACTCTCCCTACTGATGTGGCTATGACTGATCCACACAGATCCATTCCTCTGCATTCAGCCCTGTCCACACACAACAGACAGTGCCTTAACTGTAGCACAAAAGACCCTGTGAAGACAATTGGGCCATTGACAGATTCTTCACAGCCCAACTGAGGACAGTGCTGCTGTGAACTCGTCTCCTCATCCACCCCTCTGCCTGCAGAGGAGCTCAGATGTTCTCTTCCAAATGCAAGACAGACAAAATCAGCTGGGTGAGTTCAAACCAGCTGTTTGAACTGGTTGAACTAGACTGGTACTTCTGCTTGACACAGAAGAGAGACTGGTGGTGCTGGTGTTGATCAGCAGCTGGGGCATTATCACCCTTGGCTTGCAGAGAGGGAGCCCAAAGAGGGCATCTCACCTTGGCCCTGCATTACTGAGGGGCATTAATCCTTTTCAACTATTCCTGTGAAGGAAAAAACATGGGCAATGTGGCACTTTGTCACCAACATTTCTATCTCCACATTATATCTTTAAATGTAGTGTGATTTTTAATCTAAATAATTTAAACTTCTAAGCTCTCTCACATTTATGCACACCCACCAGTCTTTGAGATGAGCTAACTGATAGAAATCACAAAACCTTACTTTGACAGCCTATTTTATGCTGCAGGTAATTAGCATCCACTATTCTTTTTGAATTACAACTTCAAATACAATTTCTTTGTATCTTCTTCACTTTAAGGTAAACTTCTGCAGGGTAGAGTCCAGTTCACTAGAGGTCCACTGCCAATACTATAGTATTTCATGCCCAGGGAAGAGGCCGTAGAGTATTTGTGCACTGTTCTACCTCTTCAGGTTCTCATAACATTACTTATGAATGATTCACTTTGTGAAATCTGTGTCACAGAAGTTACATGGTGTTGCTTCTTAAATTGATTGGTGTAACTTTGACAAGGATCTAATTGAAATCAGTCTGTTGCTTAAGGTTATCTGGATGTTTTCTATGTTGTGCCAAACCATGGCTTATGAGCTCATCTTGTATGAGACATATCAACCCCATTAAATAAACATAGCCTTACTCTTAAAACCTATGATCCAAACCCATAGTCTTCATCTGCAAATCCAAGCAACAAAAGTTAGATATACATACTACCCATTATTCTGTTTTCTAAATATTATTTGAGAAGAAACAAGGTTTTCAAATTCTGGTTTTCAAACCAGAAATGGCTATTCAGATTTATCATAATGCTACTAACATAGAACTAACATCCATTGCTTGGATGTAAGCAAAGGTGTACACCAAAGATTTTGAAAGTTGATTTGGAAGTCCTGCATGGAAGCAGCTCTGAAAGCAAATGAAAACCATCCAACTCCTCACAGATCTCCCTTTTTTTCATTCACCTTCTACTGTCTTCCAAATCACAGTCAGGGAATGGTTGAGACCTTAGAATAGACAGGGTGGCAAATCCCCAAAATTTGTAATTATTGACCGAAAGGGAACAACTTTTCAGATTACAGAATCATACACAGGTTTGTCTCTGCTGAACACAGTAGCTCGATCTCAGACTAGAGGTCAGTAGACTCCTATGTGGAGACAGGAGAAGGATGAAGAAAAAGAAGACAAACCTAATCTCTAATCCAGTCCAGGAATGGCACTGGCAGAGGTAAAAGTCACATGTGACTAAACCTCAAGGTCTTCTATCAGTAAGATGGAAAAAGCAGTGATGACCACCACTGAAAAGTGCAGCAGAATCAAAAGTCCACACACCAACTGATGTGCTAAATTCAAAGCCAGGAGCTCCATTCTTCCTACTTGGTATATTTTGTGAGCCTGAGCAGCACATTCCAATTCTATGGTGTCAGAACTTTTTTCCTTATTTGTCTGTAAAAGAATCTTCAGTTTATGCCCAGAGTTTTAACCAATGCAGTGAAATCTACCCAAGTTAGAATTTCAAATAACAGCCAAGAAATGAAAACTCTGTCGCCTACCTTGGGATGTTGGTACTAAGGCATAACAATGGCACATAGGAGGTCAGCATCAGCTGTTCTGCTGACAGCACTGAAACTGATAAAATGGGACAGTGGTAAAGAGCAAAGACTACATTTGGAGCTGCAACAGGGAAAGAAACAGAAGAAAGGAAGAGAAATATGCCCTTTTAGCACCATGGGTCTGTAACCAGGCTCTAAACAGAGAGGAAATGGGTCCATTACTAAAACAGCAAGTGCACTGAGATGTCTTTGCAAACTCCTTCCACCAACATCAGCAGTGGTGCCCTTGCAGACTGAAAGATTGTTTGACCTGCACACATTAACCTACAGATCAAAACAAAAAAAAAACCAAAAACAAAACCACACAACCAGATCTTCCCCACAGATTCCTTTTAACTCACTTATTTAGGCAGATCCTGCATTACTAAGCCCTTGATAATCCCAGAAGCCAAGTAAAACAAACACCATTTCAGGAAAACAAACTAAAAATACCTACATTTTCAAGTCTGAGTTTGAGGCTTGTTTGGTGAAAATTGTAACATAGTTCTGCTGTTAATGACACTTGTGACTGGAATGAGGTATGTGCATCACACAAATTCCATCGTGCTCCGCCACTGAGAGGTCTGTACTTGCTCAGACTGAGGGAGGAATGTTTCCCATCTGCATAGCTGAGCAGAAAAACTCAAGGAACTCTAGAACTGTTTGAAGCAACTAAGGAAGTAGGTTGATACTGACTTCCGCAGGTTGTTTTGTTTTTAAAGTTTGAGTTTCTTGGCAAACACAACAAGAAAAATAGAAGAACATTGCAAGAAACTTAGTTCTATTTTCTGTTGTTAGAATTCAAATCTAAAAAGTACTGGTAAAAATAAAGAGCTGATCTCAGCACTCCAAAAATTCAGAGTGGGGGAAAGGAGTACATACAGGAAGGGGTGAAATGGAGGTCAGAGGATGGTGTTGGAAAAGCACCCAGGAAAAGCAGAAGTTTCAGACTGTTTATAACCCTCCAGCTGAAAGTGAGGCTGTAACAAAAGCTCTAAGAGCTGATCATCTGTGAAACCAAATCTGCAGATAACAAGATAACTCCTAAATCACAATCTAACAACTGTACAACTTAAAAATACATGTTAAGGCTGTCTTTTCAGCAGGTATTTTAGACTTTTACTGTAGATTGACAGTAATGAAGACATTGGTGCTCACCACACTCCCCATTCACCCTTGTAAGGCCTCAGCCCAAGAGCCTCTGGCTGCCAGTCTCATGCTCTTCCCCCATGGAATCTATAGCTAGGATGCAACCTCAATCCAGAGGGAACAAGAGTGAAGTACCAGCTTGTTGAAAACTCTTCTCAGTGCTCAGCCATCCATCAGCAAGTCTCTCTTCCTTCAGAAAAAAGCACAAAACTTCCCATTTTCTCCCTCATCTTTCCATCTTGTGGTATTTCTTTGCTGAGGCAATTTGGCACATGGCAGTAACATGTCCCTGACCTCCTCCTGCTTGCTGCTTCTCTCTGTAAACTGTGACACCATTTCTGATCACCCTCTGGTTTCTGCTGTCATTAAAGACAGTCTCCACAGCACCACTCCAGTGGTACCAGCAGAGATAAGCTGTATCAGCAATATAACCAAGAATGGATAACAGTAGGATAGTTTTATGGCTGGAGAATTCTATAAACAGCATATGTCATAACTGCATTATAGAGATGGACTTTAATGGGTTCACCTTCACCCCATATAACTGCTCGACTACATCACTAGGAACAGCAAGATAACCATTATTGCACTGTCATAACAGCCCAGTTTGTTTTTTGTTGTTTTGGTTTTTTTTTAAAACAGACAGACTGGAATAATTCCTTTGCAAAACAGTACTTTGCATTTGATTCGTGAAAGGTAGTAACAGGGCTCAAATTCAAAGTATAGTTCATGTTTGCCAGCTTCCTCTATAACCAGAGACCACTATGCTACTGTGCTTCTGAAAGACTTGTCTTCTACCTCCCATTTCCAAACAGGTGTAACTGTCACTTAAAGAACGTTAATTAAGATAGATCCATTGTGATTTCAGAGTACTTTTTGTCTAAGCTTGATAAATTTATCACAGACAGCCTTAACAATACATAACGAGTTATATCTGCACTTTCTGCAAGTCTATGCAATTAATTTTCTATTTGTGAAAGGAAATGGAAAATGAAATATTGTGCCCTTTCTAATGCAGAGGCAGATGTAATGAATGGCTTTGGCAAATAGTTGTCAAAGTATGTTAACTAACATCTACAAATCTTTTCCTTCCCCAACAATAGTTTCAGGGCCCAGGATAATTCACTTCCCTTTTTTGTCATACTGATATGACATACTGAATCCACTGTATCTATATAAAAGAAACATAATTGAATTCAAGCTGCAAACCAATTGTCTTCATCTTTTAGCCACTGGCTTGAGAGATCCCAAGTGCAGATTAAAATCCACAGATCTGATCTTTTCAGTATTCCCTTTGGAGGACAGGAATCTGGAAGGCAAACACTTGAACAGAAGACTCCTCAGTTTTGGAAGAGGCTGCTGATGCACACTGATCACTCTGCTTCCAGAGGGAGCAATCACTGTATCCTGCACCTCTGGTCAGCACCCTTTCTTTGTGTGGGGATGGGAATATTCACATTTCTGTATCTGAACTTTAGAACTGGCTTCAATACCTTTAAATCCTTACCTGTACCATTAGAAAATATCTATAACACTCTTGCAAGAAGAGCATCCCACCCTGTTTCCAGACCATCAGGCAATTTGCTGCAGCTCTCCATTTTTCCATTAATGCACATAGAGATATCCATTGGGGAGGCCTAAAGAGCTTATCTTCTGTTGTCCCCCAAACCTGGGGAATTATTCACCAAAACCTACATGAGTTTAATCTTTTAGTTTGCCAACTTAAGGCTTCAAAAGGTTAAGAAGCACTAAGATGAAGATTACCAGTAATTCCTTGACTTGGGCCCTTTGGGGCACTCAAATAGCCTTTAATGGCACGCCCACACCCCTACTATCAGATTTCTCTTATTTGTGAACTGGGGAAGCAGAGCATGGTTTCAAAATTTCAGGTTCTTTCATCCTTTTACATGACCAAGTCCAGCTAAGTTCTCCAAGCAGCTTTGACTTTGGCTTTTTCTACTTTTGGAGACCTCGTAATTTTCCTAATACTCTGGGGGAAACAATTGCTTTTAACTTTTGGACATATGTGATATTAGTGTGATGCAAGTTTGAAATAGTTTAGCAGTAAAGAATAACAACAATGTGCAAAAAAAAAAAAAAGCAACAACAAATTGCTTGTAGGTTATCAGTGACAGTGCTGACCCACAAGAAGTTTCACAGCATTCCACAAAAGAAGAAAACAACACTGCACCCACAAAAGTAAAATTGAAATTACCCAGCAGTACAACAACCATAGCATTCAGTCTGCAAGTAACGAAAAAGAACACCTGGATGAAAAACTCCTAGCACAGGAGCCATCATTTTACCTGAAGTCATGAATGCAACCTCACTCACCACAGGAGAAGTTTATCCTCTTATAGATCCTTCAAAGCCTTCTGATTTTGAAATGCTCAGCCTGAGGCATGGAACTGCCTGGATACAAGTTGTTCCACAGGCACAGAGGCACTACTCAATAGGAAAGGCTCCAGAACTGATCAGGTATGAAATGTATAGGCACTGGTGGCATTTCAGCATCCTGGCTGTCTTTCCCACAATCAGTAGGATCCAGCAAGAGTTTCCTTCCAGCATCAGAGCAATGCAGCATCCATACCAGTTTCCTCAAGTGAGGAAACAAGTAGAGAGAGAGAGTCCCTGGAGTAATCAGCTACCTACTGGTTCAAGTACTCCCTTGGGAAATTCAGATTCCTCATCTACTCACTTTGAGCAGACACAGACTTCATTCCCCCATACTTCAGGTGACACCTTACCCACCTCAGCCTCCCCTCTGAAGTCCCACTTCCACATTGTGTAAGCAAGGTCAACAGTAATGTCCTGTAGAGATCAAAGTTTGAGTTCCTAAACAGTTTAGGGAGCAAATCAGCCATGTTTTTGCAAGTGTAAGTGGAATACAGGCATCTTCAAACACATCACCACCATACACACGTGCACATACACAGCCCCAGCTCAAAGGACTGACATCTCTCTGGCATTACCAAAATGTTTCTGAAGTAGTTGATGTTTCCCAGGCATGTTAAACCTGAAAAGTAGAACAGCCTAGCCAGTAAAGCATCTGCTTCACCAAGCATCCCTCACATGAAAGAAAAATTATGGGAGCAAAAAAATAAATGCTGAAGGCATCACTGCTAAAGACACAGAACCCACAAGCTGGATAAGCATCATGAGACTGCTGAAAAGATAGGTAGTTGTTTTGGGTCCTCCTGGCCTCTGTACCCACCTGATTCCTTCCTAGAGCCAGGTAACAGCAGTTCTGCATAGACACAGGAGCTGTGCAGAGCCTTTGAAAAAAACCCTCATCAAGAAATACCACCTGACTGGGCCAGAGCAGCCTCAGCAACCATTGCCAAAGACACAGGTATAAGGTATTGTCAAAGGACAACATTTACCTCACAGCACAGTGGGCACCAGCAGATGCCAAGGAGTGCCATGTGGGAACCAGCCTGCCACAAAGGAATATTGATGTCCTCAGCAAAAGTAACCAGCAGGATTTCTGAGACTCAGAATCAAAACTGTTCTGGGATTCAGGCACAGAAGACAGGATGGCAGAAGAGGTGGCAGAGCACAGCTGTATCTTCAGGTGTTTGCTGGAAAGCACAAATGTGGGAAAAAGTTACACACATTGAAGCTAGAAACAGCTACAAAACTACACACACAGCCCATCCTTGCTTTTATTGCACAAGCTGCAAACAGGATCTGAAAAGTAACTCACAAAGTACCAGTGCTAAAAATGCAGCTGGGCTCATAGGTTTTAAGGGCTTGTTGACACCATCCTTTGAGTACTTCAGATGCAGACAAACTACTAGTATGAACGAGAGACAAAACTGCAATACAGACACTTAATTCAAAGCAGCACAGCCTTCACAAGGAAATGGTGAACAAGGACACCAAGTCAGGGTGCTGCCACATGAAATAGGGTGTTCAGTGAAGCAGAATGTGGGCTCAATACCAATGAGCTACACAGCACTTATGTCAGAAAATGCATCCATCCAAACTGAGTTTTATAAGTGTTTGTGCCCATCTTTCTCTCAGGATGGCTACTCAAAAAGACAGCAACTCAGAATGTGAATTGAGCAGGTATGAAGTCATATATAAGACAATAAATTGTGAGGCACAGATCATTAGGAAGAAGGAATCCTTTCTACACTTCCAGGGTAGTGGCCTGAGTGTGGAAAATAGCAGATGCTGTATGCTGGCCAAGCATGTCAAGTGATATTAACGTCACAATGAGTAAAGATGAGACACATGAGGAAGTGCAAGCAATGAAAAAGTAGCTGTGAACATGGAGAAGGCTCCTAAGAGACCCTGAAGTAAAACAGGAATGAACCTAATAGCCTTGTATTCAAACGTCTTCATTATTCTAAATGACTCTTGACTGCTGAGAACTCAACAGGTCTTTCATTACCACAATAACCACCATCAAAACACTTCTGTGCATACAGTGTCCCAAACCATGCAGCTTCAGAAAATACAGTTACCAAGAAAAGAGAATTCAGCTCCACCCCACATCAAAAGGTCAAACCAAACTGGCAAGTTATGAACAGCAATGATAAGCAAGTCATTCCAGACTGGGGAACATCTGGGAAGGCATGGAGAGCATTTAGTGACTAGAGATAGAAATAACAATGGATGAAAGAGAGGGGAACGAAAATGTACAACAGCCAAAACCTGTCTAGTCTGAAAATACAGCAGCCAGAACTAAAACCAGACACCACTTATTAAGAAATTGTTACCTTTGCCAAATCATGCATTCCTTAGTAGTGCTTTGAACAGATAAATTCTTATTTACGTAACATGACTGTGGTTGCATCTTTCTCACTGGAACAGCACAATTGTGCACACACACACCACACATATCAGATGCACACTTGAATGTGGAAATTAGTGAGAAAACCATCATTAGCCAATAGGCTCACAGCTTGGAGAAAAAAGTCAGGACAATACCAAATTTATAGGGAAATATCTGACTTACCAATCAAGCAAGCAGATGCTTTCCAAGTTGAGCTCATGTTATGGGTTTGTGCATTCAGATGTGCACACACGTGATATTACAAGCAGGATGGAAACACGATAAGTTCCATAAGCATGTTTACCTTTTATCTCTGATAAATACAAAGGAAGTGATTCAGACTTGCCCAGAAGGCAAGGATTCTACTGACATTATAGGTGTCTGTGGTTATGTCTAGAAGCCTTCAGACAGGTACTGCTTGTGAAAGAAATACTGAAGTCAGCTTTAAAGTATTGAATTCAAGCATAGGTACCAGACTAGCCGTGGCAGCCTGGAGCTCAGCAGGGGCTGATTTTTCCTGCTGGAAAGTAGTCATTGTGTAATTAATGGAAACACCAGTCTTTATTTCAGGGGGTGAATAGGAAATCTACCACAATCTTTTAGTTAAAGTTGTTAACTAAAGTATATGTAAATTTGTTAAATACTTACACTTTTTGCACCAATATGAAAGAATGTTTTATTCTATTTGCAGGAACTGTTTTCAGGGGGAAAAGTGACTAATAGACCATGCTTATGTGACAGGTCACAAGAAGCAGGTTTCATATGCTGAGACAAGAGGGGAACTCCACCCTGCACCCTGAGCTTCCAATCCTGGGTCTTGACCTAACAGCAAAAGTCCTCAGAGACCCTCCAAGAATTACTTCCTCTTCTCTGGTAAAATAAAGCTTCTGCTTCTCTCAGTTGCTCTATCCTTTTTGTGGGACACAACGAGTATAAACAACCAAAGTCTTTAATGTACTTCATCTTCTGCACAGGGAAGGATTAATCCTTGAAATTCATTTTAACAGCAGCATCTCAACTGAAAACCAAAGGCACTGTCTCCACCAGCACTGCATTCAGAGCAGCATAGCTATTGATTTAGCTCAATTATGTTTTAATGTAATATTTGCTTTGTTAAACAAAGCTCAGCATCTCAGAGTTAATGGCGCTGGCCAACCTCAGTCCAAAGAAGCCACTGTCTGAGGTGAAAGTATCACTGCATTGTCACATGCTGCTTCTCACCCAGTGCCTGTCAGCTGAGGAGCTAACCCAGGTCACCTTCTGATGGCTACATGACTTCAAGTTAGCTCAACTCTTTCTACAAGGCACTTAATCAGGCCATGTAATTCCATCCAAGGCTGCTCACCAGTGTTCTGACCAGCAGATTTTGAATTGACTCTCGCTCTTCTCAGAGCTGTGTTCCTGCATGTGCTGGCACAAAACAGATCAGCAGCTGGGCATTCCCAGTGGTGTTGCAAGCAGACTATCACATTCATGCCCAGGTGACTTAAATGAGGTCAGCTGCTCCAAGCCTTTCTCAGAGCACCCCTACTCAACTGGCACAAATCACTTCTTATTTTTGAAGTTAACTTCTGTGGTGGTGGATGTCAAGACAGAAACAAAATGCAGCATTTAAATCATGCCAGTACAACACCAAACAGCCAAAATATCAACTACATGCTGCCTTTTTATTAAGACATCAGTCATTTTAATTGCCTTACCCAGTGGAGTTCTGGCTACTCACTTAAGCTTCTGGACACCGTGGGTAAGTATTTAATGACACCAGTAGCTCTAACAGGTGAGCCTAGCTTTCAGTATTTTCCTTCCTATCATGAGGGCTCCATCTGCTTCTTTCCCAGCCCACTTCAAGGCATTCCTTTAATTTCTTTGGGTCTTTACAGAACAAGATGCACTTTCAATGAATGGTTTTGAAGGAGCAGGAGGAACCAAAACAAATAAAGTATTCATGTTTTAGGATTCATCCAACCCCATAAGGGTATAAAGGATCTGGGGAATTAAGACATACCCTTCACACCAAGAATATTCAATTGAATGCAGACAAGTGATAGTAAGAGTTGACATTAGAGAAAGGAAAGATGATGCTGCAGTGAGAACATCAAGGACTAATGCTGCTTTTACACTGGAGCAGAGACTCCAGTCTCTGCTGGGAAGACTGGAATGTTTAAAATCCCTTCAAAATACTTTCAAGCCAAGCTATGACATGAGAGTGAAATCGTGCAGGTAAGAATATAATAATGTATGTATTTTGGACTGGGATTCAACAAAGAGGAGGTTGCAGTGAGGAGACCAATAGATTTAACAGCAACACAAAACTCAGCACTAGATTTCTTGGTGAGGGTGGATGGGTGCCAGAGAAAGTAGGGCAAAATACTTCATTGACTTTCACAATTCCAGGGCTATTCATCTTTGAGAAATGTATTAAGTTACACAAATGTATACAGGTGTCTACCTAAAATGACTTGTTTTTTAACTCCCATATCTTAATATTGCAACTTCACATACAAACAAATGCTATGTGGGTGTTACAAGACATTCAGACTCACAAGGAGAAGGACAGTAGTCTAAGTGTTTACATGAATTGAACAAAGGGTCAAAAAAAAAAAAGGCAATTTCATTTCAAATACATCTAGGGCTTTCTCATTAGGCCATGAAACTCACAGGTATTAATCATAAAAATAAATGTTCCTTGCCCCTAGGTGCGACACAGTTCTTACACAAGAGAAATGACCAATACAACTCTTTCTCTGATCAAATTACTGAAGATGAAATGAATTTTAAAACAATATCCCAGGTGGATTATGCATTTAGCTACTTAAGAAGAGACTTTGTAAGGACCACCATTTATTACTTTGAAAAGCCAAGCTAGTTGCTGCCAATAATTAAGGCACAGTCTTGTTCACATCTCACCTTAAAGGCTTTGGAGCTGAAGAGCCTATGGATAATAGCCAGCTGCCCTACTGTACCTCACACTTTGCCTTGAAAATTTTGGGACAGAAGCAAAACCAGTTAAAGTAGATGGTGTCATTCATCAGCACTTTATTATGGGGATTTATCACAGGAAAACAACAAATGCTTCATATAGTGCCTTTTAAAAGAATTGCCAGAACAAATCCTATACATGTGTACTTACCTATACACTACATGTGATCTCAGGAAAATAATAATAAAAAAAACCTCATTGAAAGGCAGATGTTTAGTTAGCACTAGACCCACAATTTAATAGGATTTCATTTAGGCTGGACTTCTCACAAGTATAAAATGGAGCATGTGATGTATATTTGCAGGATTAGGGCTCGTGGGCTGACTGCCAGACCTACACTACAGCTGCACTGGGGTTACGTGCAGACAGTGCCTCACACCCTGCACCAGCAGCTCCTGCACCCAGACAAGGCTTTTGTGCCACTCAGCTACCTCTGAGGCTGCTTCCTTTACTCCATTTCACCAGCCCAGCACATTGAAAAAATCCAACAATCACAACTCACATTCCAGAAATGTCGGGGGTTTGGTTATAAACCGCTACATGGGCAGCCATTTAAGAAAAGAGGATGTCTTTTCTATTTGAACTCTTCAAGTCATAGTCAGTGGAACCTCATTATGTTTGAGAAAGATTTTCAGGCTTTCCCTCACAAAATGAGAGCTAGAAAGTATAGAACAAAAGCTCTAATTTTCAGAAAACTCACTGAACTTCAGTATGAAAAAACCCCAGACAAACAGAAACCCTGCACATAGCTGGAAATGAGATCATGAGCAAAAGCACTACTGTTCTTTAATTCAAGAGTTCAGCTCTGTGCCATTTCCAGTCCCTCAGCATTGCTCCTGGCAGTCATTCTCCTTACCATGTTGCACATCCCTGACCTCCTCCTTGCACACAGAACTGGCATTTGTCAAAGTCCACAGCAAGACATCCTCGGATGAGTTCAGCTGCCAATATGAAACTTTTCTGCAGGTTGAGCCTCCTCAACCTACTTACCTTAGCATGAGACAAGCTCCTGTGCCAGTGTACAGAAGGCAGGGGGGAACCTCAACAGCATCAACTAGGGAGGCTTCAACCAGTCTAGAATCAAAATTACATTTAGCTACAGCCCAGCAAATCCAAAGCCACTGGTATTCAAGTGTCCAGCAGAGTAATTACCCACCTAGAAGAATTTTTTCAATTTCTAAGAGGAGTAAAACCAAGCTCCCCTTTCAGATGTGCCAGTGTAAATCAACAGCAGAGCCCATGACAGCAGCAATCTGTTCAGATCTACCTCAGAGTAATTGACAATAGCTTTTGGCACAGCTGACAAATTCAAGCAGGACAGGGTTTTGAAACCACCTCTGAAGTTCCTACTGCAAGTGTTGTTATATGGACTTCTCAGTAATTACATCACCTCAGTAATTACAACTTATGTTTTAATTCAAGCCAGTCTCAATTAAGTGGCAATTCTGTGGTAACGTGATTAATACCCAACAATCAAGGCAATAGTTTCCTACTGTCCACATAGCAAAGCCATGAGCTAAGCAGTGTTGGGTGAACTCTGAGCTTAGATAGAAGATTTTCAGGGCACTGAGAACCTGATCCATTTCTCCCAGAAATCTTAAATCCATTCTTTTAAAAACCTGACCCTGGGAAAGCACTGCAGGAGCCATAACCAGTTCAGTAGGTGGCTCTTTCCTGGAAACAAGTGACAATACAACACCAAGAAATTCTCAGAGCAAGAGGTATCACCAGGGATATTCAGCTGGGTTTCCAAGTGTATCAAAGACTCATAAGTAGCAGCAATACAGAAATGATGGAACTTCAGAGTTCCCAAAAAAAGGGTCACTTCAGATTTGGGATAATTCAGGCAAATTCCAGTTTGAGGAATTAAGATGGCACTGATTCCAAATAACCACTGATGAAATGTGTTTCATCCTGGTCTGAAGCATGGTAGAGCCTCACAGCACCATTAACCAGCTGCACATTTGGCTGTTAGGTGATATCATCAATCTACCCCATTTTCAGACTGTTTCAAGATTAAAAAGCATTGTATTTATGAAGAAATTTTCACTTAAAAGGAGTAGTGATGACAGCACAGAGGGGAATGTTTGTGTGTGGTCTTCTCATCAATGTTTCCTCACTGTTTAAAACAAGGCAAGTCTTAAAATTAAGACTGAAGAGGAGAGGACAGAGGAGTTACAAAACAGAAGTGTTCCAAATAAAAGGGAAAAAAAATGGAAAATGGTGCCAAAAGGAATACATGAAATTAAACAGTGAATTTTCATAGACAATCTATAAGAGAAACTATATGATGGTCTACAGAATAATTAGTTCCAAAGTTAATTCATCTGCTTATACAGCACTAAAATATAAAGTGGCTATTCCTGAGGGTTTACCATTTTTGTTAACTTTTTAACTAAGGATAGAAATTTTAAAGGCACATTAAAATTTTCATCTATCACTAAATTACATACTATACAAATGTAAATGTGATCACACCACACTTAAATTCTTATAACAATAAACTATTCTGTTTTCTTCCCCCTGACATTTACAAAATTCATTTGGAGGAGTAGGATATACCTTACAGAGATTAGTGATAAATCATGTATTTTTAATGAATATCAATAGGAGAAACCCCAGGACATAACCCACCATCTAATTTGATTAAACTGTGCTTAAGGCAACACCACCTCTCTGGCTGGGGAATAGCACTATAATGACTTTGTGAGCATTATTGCAGGCTGTTTTAATGATTTAATGAACTGACTCTATATTTAGTTCAATAGCCTTAAAATGATTAGTGTTTAAGAAAAATTAGCTCACTTTGATCTGATTCTATTTGATAGTAAGTTTAAATAACCTAACCCTTCAAAACACAGTGGAAAAAAATTCCTAGAATCACAGCCAGCTAACTGCTAGAAAACATTATGGCAATCATTAATAACAGTTCATTTATATTTAGCTACAGCATATGGAATGACACACTCATCCCCCAAGATGGGACACAGCAGCATATATTAAGTTGTATTATATTATTTTTTGGGTTTTTTTTTTAATGTGAAAAAATAAACCAAGGAAAAAAATTCTCTTCTGTACTCTCAAGCAGTGCAAAAAATTTATCTGTCATCAACAGCAGCATTTAAGAATTTTAACTTCTGGGTCCAGAATATGGTTCTGTGTCATCTAGAGACTGGAAAACTGTGTTGGGATTTTGGAGGCACGAGCTATGCTTGATGACATTAGTCAGTGCTGGCAAGCTGAAGTGCTCAAGCCATGAATGCAACACAGTCATGCTGCTGAGAAAGGGAAACAAAAATAGGCCATAGTGCTAAAAATAACATTTCCAATAGGAAGTTTACAAAATATGGAACTAAATTGGAGCTGAGTTTCTGAAAGGCTGAAGGCAGAAACATCCACTCTGCAGGGTTATCTCTGCACTTCACCTGTGCAGACACTGAAATCCTTTTGTGATCCAAACCATCCCAAGTATATCACATCAGCACATTCCCTACACCAAGCTGCTGGAAGCAACACCACAAACATCCAAAATTATAACCCACTGTGCAAATTTAAAAGCAGGTACCCAATTCAACCAAGAGTCAAACCTAGAAGTGGAATTTTTTCCAAGAAACAGGCCTGGCAAGGAGATCTTTTGCTGGTCGCAATAAATTCCCAAAGGGGAAATACCAAGTACAAGTTAAACTAGAGACTGGTGCAAGATACCTTCAGACCTCGTGTTATGTTTTTCCACTTTTCTCTTCTAATACTATAATCATGAACTGGGGTCCTTGGGTTTTTAGTGTTAAGCAGTTCACCTACCCTTTAAAGTAAGTTTCAGACTGATAGGCAGCAAACACCTTCTTCTCCCCAGCAACAAAGTGCCAATGAACTTGTTGCCAATCCATCCACTGTAGGAGCCAGCAAGCTCCAGGAGCTGATCCCATCACCCCAATGAACATTTTTCCCATGTCCCTTTGTAACTTGCCTGGTGGTGTCCCTTGCAAAGCACAAGAGTTTGATTTGCTCAAAAGCAATTTCTTGGTGGCATTTATCTACCTAAAAAAATGTTTGGGTACTTCCAGAACACTCATACTGTTTTTTCTTTTGGTTATTCCTTTGTGTCTCAATGCTCTGGATTTCCAACCATGTATCAGGAACTGCAGGTCAGGTTCTCCCTGAGGTTGGCTTTCCAAAGTATTTAATGTAATCTGTGTTCCTACAGTATTTTTTCCAAAACCTCTGATTTTTTTACTGTGCTGGTTACCCTTTATGTTCAGTGAGTACTTGCCAATGTTTTACGTTTCCTGTAGAAAAATCTAAGACCACCACTTTCATTCCAGACTCACAAAACTGGTAAATATCTTTACCACCAAGAGAGTTCATTTATATCAAGATTTGGTTTATTTTTCTGCTAACTCTTCCTCAAGCTGACAACTTCTGTTTTCCAAGAAATTCCATCATTTCTAAATTTTTATTAGAATCTAATCTAGAACCTAATTTTATTAGAATAAAATAACATTCTGTGACAGTGACACTCAGTAGAAGTTATGTCTACCCACATGTTCCACTTTAATATGACTTGCCATCAACAAATTATTGTGTAGAAGATAACATCATATATGAAACTGGTGTCTTGGTAAGAGTACAATCACTCAAACTCTGCTTTGAGTTCCAACATGAAATATGTCAAATAGTTCAACAAGGCACACATTGTCCAAATGACACACTTATATTACTAAATCACTGACAAATTTAGTTAATTTTCCATTTCTGTCAAAAGCTACAATCAGATTGACACAGTCCCATGGAACACTCCAATTTGCACTAAACTGCATTTTCTAAAAGAAAACTGTTCCATAAAAAAAAAATCAGCCAGCTCTAATGTGCCTGAAGTCTATGCAATTAAAAAAGTTTCTAAATATAGCTTTAATCATGGCCGACCCCAATCTTCTCAGAAGTCCTTGCCCTCCAGGCCATCCCAAAGGGATGGGAACATCCAGTAACAAGCCAAAAGTCTCATGACAGTGTATTGACCCCATTTGATATTTATCTCTAGCCATTTGTGAGAGCTTCCCATGAGCTTAATTAAGCTCATTCATTTCCACAAATTGTGGCATCCTAGAAAATATCAGACTTTCCTTTGATAGATGAGATTCAGATGTGGAAATCTTATGGGAGGCAAGGTGTCTCTCAGGCTATTTGACAGAGTAGCTCATGAAACAACTTATCTAATCCCTCCCCTCCACAAGGTGGAAGTGGAATGCACATAGGATTGCACCCTGTCCAAGGCAGACCCCAGCAAAGAGCCACTTGCTGAGAAAACTCCCCACATTGTGAAAAAACCAAACCCTGTAACTACAGAGGCAGAATTGCAAAGCCACAAAACAATTTCTGTCCTTCAAGGCGGTATTTAGAAGGAAAAATTCTTGCATCAAGAAGCAAAGATGTAAGAAGCAAACAGGGTGAGTGTTTCTGCACTTGGCATTTGGGTTTAGCTTTGAGAGTCATCCTTGTCTTTCCTACATTATATTTTTCTATTTGTGCTATATTTGACTGCCCCTAGGGAATTTGTTTTGTGTAGCAAAGCCCATTTGAAGGGGCAATGTAACAGCCTTCCACTGCACAAAAGGCTGCTGCAAAAACTCACTACTTATTCTACACAGATAAGGCAAAATACCTGGTAAAGAAAATCAAACATGAACAGAGGAAAGTAGAAAGACTCACTCTTTATCATAATGGTCTCAAAGTGAAGCCAGACAAGCTTCTGTCTTGAATAACAGGTAAAATTGATCCTGCCTCAGGGCAAAATAGTAAGCTAGCAAACCCCTCAGAGCTGCTCCAAGTTGGGATTTTTTTGTTGTTTGGTTGTGAGCTTTTTAATTTAAGAAAATCCATGATAACTGCAGGCTGGAAAAAGCGTACCTTAGTACCCTGTACAAACCATTTCTTAATATCAAACCTAAGTAGAAAACAAAAAAGCATTTCCCTAACGTAGAAATACATTTTTTTTAGAAAACTTACCTTTCATTTATTTCACACTAGAACATTCAGTCACAAGGTAAAAGCTTAAACTTTGTGGATTACATCCTTTTCTCCCACAAGTGTTTTCCTTTACAAAGCTGCTTCAATCTAGTAAGTGGTCAGCTAAAGACTAGTGCTAATATAACAGTATTTGCCTTTCTTGAGTATATTTAAGCACTTTGTTTACTTTGGAATTTTGGTTCATAATTCCTATGCTATCCTAATTGCTCCATTTATCTTTAACAAATGTACACAGAGTCCATACCAAGGAGATCAGGCACTTCATGCAAAGGAAGAGCATTTGGTCACCACACTGGTTCCATCATTCCTAATTTTTCCAGCTCATTTAACACCTTTTCTAGTGCTTTATGCATACTGAACACCAGTCTTATCTCAGTTGTGCTACCAACTCTGCCCTACATGTAACCTGAAAAGGTTTTTCCTCTTAGGGTCCTTCAGTTCACCCAACACCTCAAAGAAAAGCTTTTTTCCACTTTTCATATCTGGATCATGACCTATCTCCTTACTGTAGCAGAAATCAGATCTGTTTTCCCCAGTATACAGAAGTTCAGAATTACCAGTGCTTTTGTTGTTCTGAGGTTACAGTGAAATCTATTTACCAACTGGTGTCCCTGAAACAGCATCACAACAGTGGCACCAAAACCACATGATAACCATGTGAAGTCTCTCTAAATTATTTCAAAAGTCATTTTTAGCCAAAACAACCTTTTTTCTTTAATGTTCCTTCTTCCTGGAGATAATTTACCTGGAAAAGTGTAATGGATGTAAAGTATCCTGGTTTTATATTTTGCTTTTTTGACTTAGACAAACTCCAAGTGGAAAGATAAAACATTTCATGCAGATGAAAGTACTTGAGGAAGCTGCCTAAAAATAGTAATGTTTAATGTATATAGTCTCTAAAAATAGTCACAGAGTCCACAGGTATTGAACAGCTACAGAATATCTCAGCCATAAGGATCTGTTTATACAGATACTTCTATCCCAAGACTAAAGAACATTTAAAACCAACAATCACCACACAAAACACATCTCTTTGGGGGGTTATGTTTTGGTTTATTTTTGAGTTACTAATATATCAGGACATAACATGGGTGTGACAGATAAAACCACTACTGAAGGGGAGTGTGTGAGAAACAGAGCAAGAGAAGCAATTTTGCTGCTCCATATCTTGGCCCCATACCTACAAAAACAAATGGCTTGTGGACAGCTAACCTCAGGTCAGCAAAGCTTCCACTATTAAGTGGTTCCAGCTGGTAGGGATTTCCCAATTCCCCACTTACAGGAGCCTCTCAAATTACTTGTTCAAATTCATGCAGATCTGGGATTCCAGATACAGATTTTAGAACAGCAACCAAAACAATATTGTACCATAACATCGAAAAATCCTGATTTCAGCTGTGAAATTACAACAGCAATACCTCCAGAAAACTACATGCTTCCCATATGAAGCTTTCAGGCATGAGATGCACACAAAGTACAGTCAAAATCTGAAGAAAAGTGAGAGCCAACCTTATTCTGTCAGCACTGACCTATTTTGTTCAGGTCTAACAGCTCAAAAAGCTACAAATTTGGTGAAACCCAGATTGTAAAACCATAACACTCCTCAATTACTTTTCCTTGGCCAGACAGGCAAACCTGTCATTTGACAACACATCATGATCCAAGATAGTAAACTTTATCACTCAAGGGTCATGAGAAAATGGCCACAGGTACAGCTTGCTAACCTCCCCTAGGTAATTTTTCACAGTTATCATCCAAAAAGCGTAAAAGCATAAAAGACACGTTATCTTTGAGCTCCGTTTATCGTAACACGGGTGAGATTCCCTATAAAACCACTTACTAAGTAACTGTTGTGTGTTCTCCAGCACAGAGTCAAATCAGCAAAACATCTTCTTGACAGTGTGTCAGGAACAAGAGGACACCTCTCCTCTCAGAGACCAGCACATTATTTATCATTCTGCTCTGGCTTACCTTTGCTTCCTGCCCAGCACTAGCTCCAAAAGCACATCCCTGCCTGGTTTCTTGATACAATATTTGAAGACAAAGCTAAGCCAACAGTTTCAGAACTTGGTTCACATTTTCCCAAATGCCAAGAATCCATTAGAGTTGTGCTCTTACCTGTAAGTAGATGCTTGATCACAAAACTTTCATTTATGTTCATCTGCTGAAATCAGTTGGGCAGTTTCTGTGGGGGAGTTTGAAGAACAGATCAGCTTAATTTCTCAGTTCTCCTAATAAAAGTGTTGCTTTCATAAGGTTTTGCACTTCATAATGTGTTGCTGTTACAGCCTTCTTAGTACTGTGAACTAGCAGAACTTTTAGTTAGTTTTCAGGTTCCTGATCACCAGGTTTCTGCTGGGGTTTTGTTTGGTTGGGTTTTTCTTCTCCAGCAATTTGAGGAATGTTAGGAAGAATATAAATATTTTCTTGTGTAATAATAGTATAATCAAAATAACTTTGATTGCTTGAATTTATCATTGCTAGCAGAACTCCAGGATTTAGAATTTACTATTCCACAAATGATTATTCCTGGTTGTTTGTATGGCCCTTTACCCATATAGCTTGTGGCCTTCTTCACTTGATACCTCCCTACAGTCACTGCAAGCTCCTTCCCTCCCCTGCATTTTGGAATCAGATCTGACTTGCAATTGCAAGTGTTTTGCTTGCAAATGCTTTCATTTATTCTCATAAACAGATTTTTGGGGCACCCTGTAAGTAATTCATCACCTGATTTCTACTTCATGGCACATGAAGATCATTTAGAGTTGGTTTTTGTTTGAGGGTTTTTAATAGCTACATATCTTACACTCTCTCTCACCTGCACAAACATACTAACAAACAAAGCCACAGCATTTTGTCTTCTAAAATGAAACTAATAATTCCTAATAGTAATTCCTAATAATTCCTAGATACCTAATAAAAAAATCATAGTAATAACATAGAAGACTTACTAACTTGCAGAGGAGTAAAACCATGCTCAAAGCACACACCTGGGCATTATGGGAGCCAAAGCAGAATGGCAATCTGCATTTTTAAATCCTGCTGTAGTCAGCCCTCAGGAGCTGCACACTTGGTGCAAAGTAGTACAAAACAAGATGAAATTGAAGAGTTGCACACACAGAGCAATCCTAAAACTGGTCACAGTACATGTAGGGGAAGAATACCTTTACAGGCACAATCCCCAAAAATATATCTGGTCACTTAATCAAGGAGCAAATTGACTGACTATCTTTTCAGTTTTCTGTTCACCTTGTAACCTTTCCATTGCATTGTTTTGCAGAGTGGATTAACTGAAATTCTTTGCCCATGTTTTATTTTTATGTTGATGATGGGTACAGATAACACTTAGATTTCTTCCTTACACCTATGATTGCTTTTCTGTCAGCACTTTGTTCTGTACCTCCAGCTCATTTCAACTTAACCTTTTCCAAATACCCAGATCTCTGCAAGAGGATGTCTACATTAGCAGTTTAAAGCGTAACAAACTCGAGTATTTGGCGCAGTTAACTCCAAATTAACCTCCCACCCTGGCTAAGCAGAGATATGCAGAGCTCAGAATCAAGTGCTTGGGGCCGGTGCTTTTCTTCCATTACCAGGAGGCAGCTGTCAGTGTAAAGGCTGCCTGCTCCTCTGCAGCTCAGTGTTTGCTTATAAACCTGAGCCAGGAGTATCTGGTAGTGCCTTGCACCCACTTCCCTCAAGTATAAACGACTGCAGGAGGTGAAGGGTAGTACAGAAAGATCATCGAAATTTTCTGTTTGTTTTTAAACTGAACTATTTTATGGTCGTTTCTTCAGCTCCATACTGTTAAACTCCTTGTTGTGCTGGTGTTTTCTGATTACACCTCTTAGCACGAAAAACATCTTTATCCCAATCCTAACACTCCACTACACTCAAATTAGATGCTGAGGTGTGAAAAACCAGATCTTGGTGGAAAGATAGCATCTTTTTAAAATATGATGACTAAAATGTGCTGTAATCTTAGAGCAGAAGTAGTTTTACTTGCACTAGCTAGATAAACTGAATTACAAAGAAAATTATTCCTTAGGCAAGGGGGGGAAAAAAAAAATCTCTTCAGATGTGACTTTTTAAATGCAGGTCATATATTTGCTTTCCCCTAGTTGATCCAGAATATTGAAGTTACAGCATATTATTTAACATGTATATGATGACTCTACCTAATCATAAGGACCATAACACTAGAGTAAATAGAACCACTAGAAATATGTAAGAAGAGACTAAAATTTTATTACAAACAGGAATTACCAGCACCAGTTTGAACCTATTTATTGACAGGTTTAATCCATAAATGCTCAGGCAAACTTAGAAGTAAATATCTTCTATGACATCTCTTAACAAAGAAGCTTAAAACCAAAATCATTCTCTATTTTCACAGTCAGTCCTGGATTTGCTTTTGTTTCCATGAGCAGGGGCTACCCAGGGCATCAGTAATTTCTGTTTCCAGATCTACCTCCAGACTGGTTATACATCAGGATTTGCCCTTTCAAGAGATTTTTAGAAGAACACACAGTTTGTTCAGCTCTTACTTAGCAACTCTACACATGCCAGAAAAAAGTGTAAAATCAGTTGTAGGAAGCCCCAATACAGAGCAGCAGGACTTTGGCAGGTTTGTATTTTCACAGATGTAGAGAATTATCCTCTGAAAGTTAAATGACAACGGGAGGGGATGTGTATTTCTAGACACAGGCAGTACATGTGTAACTGCAGTGGGCATTTTCATCAATTAACAAAAGCTTTGGGTAAGCCTTAGGTGAAATAGATAAAACCTCTGTCCACAGAGTAAGGGATTAAATTAGTCTGCAAATCATTTCTGATATTTAATATTCTATCTGTTATATTTGCTTTGGCTAAATACTTTCAGCTTGAGCAATTTCTACTCTTCCTAAATGACAGGTCTAACTATACACTTATTTTATGACTTATTTTTTCTTTGTCTGAAAAAGCAATAATGCCCCCTTTTGACAATTCCATATATTTCCCTTATGAGGCCAGGAGAGGGAGTAGTAGCTTGTATTTTTTCCCAGGAAAATCAACACTCTGGATGCCAAGTATTGCATTCAATTTCCCACAGACAACAATGACATCCTTTGTTCAATACTTTTTATGAAGATAATGAAGAGATTTTTTTGGGGTGTGGGTGAGGCAGAAAATATTCCCTTTGAGAGAAGAACATCTGCCACGAGGAGTTTTCAGATGAGATCTACACACTCTGTAAAAGCTAAATCTCTTACACTTCAATGGCTGGAAAGCTCTGCAAGTGTCTGCACAGGTTAATCTGTGCAAGCTCTGTGCTCACTTGCCCTGCTGAAGGTACAGCACAAATCCAGATCACCTGCAATCATGTAACTGAGCAGAGACTGGCCAAAACATGATATTAAGGCCAATTAAAAATAGACTCTGCTATTCTTCTGCTTATAGTTATGCAAATTCAAATTTTAAAAAAAATCCAAACTACATTTCTCTAGATTCCCACCCAAAATCTCAAGGCTGATGCTGACAGAAAGCAAAGCTGTTTGGAAGCACTTTCGCTCCAAGTTTATCTGTAGTGAAACATGACTTGAAATTCTTCCAAGATTCTGAAAAGCTCACCATTTGGTCTTAAACAATTTAAATTCCAGTGTTAGGAAGTCAGCCTGAGCTCTCTAGACAGACAGTGGCAAATGATGTGGTCTACCAAAAGATGACTCAGAGGAGGAAGAAAAAAGAAACCAAAAAACTAAAAACTTACTCGTGTATTTTCCAGCTCTTCCAGAGGACTGTTATCTCAGCCTGAAAAACAAAAGGGGAAAAGTCCACAAATGAAATCATACAATGTATCGAGTAAGGCATTTCCAAGAGAAACGAACAACACGGTAGAAGGCACCAGGCAGATCCCAGGTCAGGGTTTTCCTCACCCACAGCCCGGGCAGCAGGACTGGAAGCAGCACAGCTGCACTGCCTTGGACCAGAGAGTGTCTCCCCTGACCTCAGGGACTGACAGGCTTAGGGAGAGACACATCACACACCTGCAGAGAGCAGCACCAGCCCCAGCCTCTCACCAAGAGTCTGCACTGACTTAAGGGTGCTGCATTATCAATCTTGGTCGATACCAATTGTTTTTTGTGTAGTTCAAGCAAGAGGCACATCCCTGCACCTGTCTGATCCTGGAAAACAGAGATGATCACACTCTCCTTGATCCTCACCCTATGCCACAACCATTAACTGGAACCACAGCCTGTTTCTCTCACAGACAGATGCACTTAGGGTATTTAATTAACAATACACAACAGTCATGACAATTGCAAGACGTCTTATTCAGCTGAAAAAAGCACACGAGTTAAGCCAGCAGCATGGAGTGACAATTGAAATTACAGCATGGGGAGAAATCTCAGGTCAAATCTGGGAGAAAATTTTTTACCTGATTCAATAAGTTGAAAAAAAAAAATTAAAGTTAACTTATATCTGTCAAAGCAAGACCATCAAAAATCCTGCCGTGTACTCCTGAAAAATAGAAGTCTCTCTGTCTCTTATAAAAGATTCTTTCTGCATCAGTGAAAAATAACTTGATTGATTTCAAATTCCAGGTTTTGCACCATTGGTTATGTTCCTCTAACAGCACTGAGTTACTGGTTTAAAGTACTTATTGGGGTCACTGTGGCTTGTTACCATCCAGCTACCACATTTTCCAAGATCTGCACGGATATTTAGCCACATATCCCCTATTAAATTTTAATTATCTTAAATAAAAGAATAATTGTGTGTCTATCCCTGCAGCTCCTTGAGAAATGTAAAGAAACTACATTCATGTTATATTCCCTTTGGTGAAGTAGTGGAGAGAGGAATCATCATTCTCAAGCAATATTGCTTACAAACTAAGTTTGGCATTGGATCAGTGGCATTCACCAGTGGCAGGGGCCTTACCCATGTAAAAATTGCAGTTTTCTCAGAAGTGCTTGAGGTGGCTGCAATTAAACTATGCAAGTGTGATTACATATGCAGATTTTTCATCTTTTTTTCAGTAGCAAGATCTACAAAATCAGCAACATGAAATCAGGAAACTGTAATTTCTCCAGCTCATCCTTTTTTTCAGTAACAAGATCTACAATATCAGCAACATGAAATTAGGAAACTCTTTGTAAAGCATGGCATTGAATATATTGTTTAGGAACAGCCACTCTGAATACCTTGTGCTTTGTTACTCTATTTGCTCCAGTGTGATATGACTTAGCACATACTAAAATTTTTTAACACTGTTTTGCTCCCTGGATTCCTGCACAAACATTCTGAAGCATGTCAGCTACAGGAGGGAGTGTTCCTAAGATTCCAATTGCAACAAAAACCAAAGGCACCATCAAGGAAGTCTCTCTCATTGCTCCACCTGTGGTTTTTCCCTCCTACAGCTAAAGGCACACCAACAGGTTTTCTACTAGAATTGGAAGAATTAGTTCAGGTTCAGGATGTACCCCTTCTACCTGAATTTGGCTTCATATCAAATCCTGTCCAAATCAAGCAGGATGCTTACTTTCTTACACTTGCCTTTAAAGCTATAGGTTTAAAGTAGCATTTCATCTTCCTTGTATTATACAGATTTTTTTGGTTGTCTCCATAGAAGAAAGTATTGTTTCCACTACTGTTTAGTGTTACCAGAAGTTTTGTTTTCTTCGTTAAGTGGAAAATAAGTACAGTTTGGTTTAATTCCAATTTTATAAAACAGTGCTATGGGCAGAGAGAATAATTTTCTGGAAGATTCAGAAAATAATTTTACATTGCTTCACAGCCTTTTTGTCTCAACTCCAAGGACATTCACCATTACATTCCTCTGACCACCTTTTTCATTATTAAGCAGCCTCATAAGGATATTACTCTGATTTAGAGAATGTTTTACTGGAAGCAAGTTCCAAAGAGCCTCTTCCCTACTACATTCAATGTGTTAAGCATTCACTATCAGCTCTGGGATTTACTGAGAACTCAGCAAAGTCTGTTCTCATTCTCCATCAAAGATTAGAAAATTTAGGTGTTTCTATAGTTACAAAGAACAAGTTTCTGGAAAGCCCTTTATCAAGAATGAACTTTGCCTCACTGAAATGAGATTCTCCTTTGTTATTTTAAAAATTCTCAAGATCACCTAGCCAGTATTAAAGGGATTCCACCAGTGGCTATACAACCAGCTTTTGCTGTGCTCTGGTTCTCTCCCAGGAAACTGAAGGCTTTTATCTGTTGCCAGCTAAGAAATATCCACTAGAATGAAAATCCACTGTATACTTTTCGGAAAGCTGCAGGGCTGAAGGTAAAAGCTGAACAGCACTGAGGTTTCTTTTCTAATCTGTTTCAAGTTCTGCACTCTTGGATGCTGTTAATTATAGTACAGTATGAAACTAGCAATATGAAAACCTATTTATTCTCAGTCTTAGCAGTTGAAGGTAATTAATACTTTTATCTTCCTACGTGCTTCATTGATGGGGCACATGAAAGGATAAATGAAATGAATCCACACGTAGTTTAAAGAAAAAAAAAAAATCAATTTATAAAGTTATAGTCCCAGGAAAGAGGCAGGGCAGTCTATGCATGCCTCTTGCTTAGTGAAAAACACAGATTTCTACATGAGCAAAAATAACCAAGACACTGAGTAGCAGGGTAACAGTTCCACATCTGTGTCTGTTACCACTCCAGGCCCAGCCTTTAGGAGAGACCTTCACCCAGAGTTTAGATTCTACCTCTTACTATTACATGATAACAAGATTTACACAGCATAGTTATGAATCAAGTATTTGCCAAGTAGCTCCTTCCACAGCCATGACTAACTAGGGGTGGAGAACACATACCACATAAACACCTGAACACCTCACTGCTTTACTTATGCCTGAAAAATATTAATTTACTTCCTGATTTTTGCCTCAAGAATTTGCAGGCATTGAAGGAAATCCTAAAGCAAAACCAGACAACCCATAGATTCAGTTGCTCTCAGGAGGATGCCACATTGAGGATGATTCTCACACAGCAAGATTGCTGTGGTTTGCTAGAAGATCTCAGCCCTCAGTCCGTGCCACACTCCTCACTCACAGCAGAATCCACTTCACACACCATGAAATCTGAAGAAGGCTCATACACAAAAAAAAAACCCTGCAGAAGCCTTAAGTTTCTATTTAATTATTAAGATGATGATTGTAAAAAGGCAGCTTAACAGTAAATCACTGCTTTCTAGAAACTTTGCAACTATTTGTATTTATCCAGGCACAGAGCATATCCAGTGCTTTTATTAACATGCATTAGCCAACAGTACACAGAAATATTAAGAACCTGCTGGTCCTCTGTCAGGGAAGGAACCAGAAGCTTAACAAAAATGATCCTTGCACAGATGTGGACTACCTGGAAAATTCACAAACACATGAAATCAGTTATTCCCTCCACTTTTCCAACAGTTGTGATGCAACATCTCTTCCCCCTGTCAAGTTTTCAGCAATCAACATGGCACACACTATTTTTGTGGTTATGTTTTGTGACCAAAATGATTTTATTTACCAAGAAGTTTTAGTTGTGTAATTAATTCTTAGCTTTACTTTCCTGTAGCACCTCTGCAAACAACCAGCCCATTACAAAGATTAAAGTGTGACTCCAAGATCACACTAGTCCCTGTTTTCACATTATGGTAAAATAGTCCCAAAGTTGGGCAGATGAGAGCATAATTAAAAGCAACCTTGCACAAGTTTGCATTATTTCTTAAATATCTGGAATAATTAAATGCTCCTGTGTAAAAGAGCAAAGAACACCTAGAGACTTCTCCTTAAAGACTGAACTCAGCCATCCCAGAAAGGAGTTACTGTATCTAGAGAACATCAATTAAGTAAGGGCTCCCCAGGGAAAAGAGAGTGTTTCAAAGATGGAAAACCTCCTTGGGAAGAAATTCCAAGTGAACTTTTAATAATCTCAGAAAACAATAATCCCATGCATTTGGAATCTTTACATCAATCTTCCCTGTGAACACCTCCCCTTAATTCCACTGCTTCAAACAGCTAGCAAAAAAAAAAGGGAAGCTTTCAGACAAAAATGAAATTCGTTAATAGAAAAGAGCCAAATGTACATTATTTAGGAGAAACCTGGGTGGTAGATGAAAGCACAATAAAAGCAGTGGTGGTGGTGGGGGTTTATTTACACAATTGCCATTTTCTCCTTTATGTACAGCATAAAGAAAACCAAACCCATGAGTAAATTACATTTATCCCAAGTAGGAGCCCTTTGTAATTTAGTAGAGTCAAAGCACCCAAGAATGAACCGTGTATTCAGGAGCTCAACAACATTGCAGCATTTCTACCACACACTGGAATGAATGCCCATCCCAGGCCCTGTATTCCTGAGGCAGACCTTGGACTGCCTCCTTTAAAAGCAGTTGTCACCAACATCACACACATCTAATCAGCTGGTCACTTGCTTTCTGTTCTCTCACTCAATCTTTACCTGTAGCCAAGAGAATACAGAGTATATTAAAAAAGCTAACATTTAAAATTAAAAAAATTTTTTTAACAAAGAAGTGTTAAAATTTGAACCTATCAGGAAACACCTGCATATTTGTGTGCAATATTGGTTTTGCCCTATGTTTGTTTGCCAGTCATCAAGGCAGAAGTAACTGAACATGCCTATTCACCTGTATACACACAGACAGGCAAGAAGTCCTAAAGGATATGCACATAAACTACATAATTGCAGTAACTTTGTTCTATAATGTTCCTCCTGCTTTCTCCTAATTTTTCAGCCCATTATTTGTCACTCTCCTTTGCTTCATCTCCTTTTTCAGTTAGCTTTTGTTTATTTAAAGACTTATAAGAAAGCATCACATTCCATGCTTACCTTGCACATAAATTCCCTGACTAAACAACTGTTCAAAAAGAAATTATTATCAATTATCTATGGTCTACTTCAACTACAACAAAGAAAGCCTGCGAACAATGACCAGATTAAATACAAATGCCAAAATCATAAAATCTTCCAAAAGAAGCTGAGCTCTACTTATGCCCTCTCTTCCTGTTTCTGAAGTTGAACATAACACCATCACATATAAAAAGGTGAGGTGGGGAAAACCCTTCAACAGAGTTTTACTACAAGGTTAATAGATATGAAAATTTCTCCCTACTCGCACATATAATTGAGGTATTTCGGTAATTATCAGTATCCATTCCTCTCTTTAAAGTTTCCCTGCAAGCAGCAATCAGAATTATATACAATCTCTGCATGAAACTAATGAATTCATGACAAAGAAGACTCCTCAACATGATAGGAGATGGTGTATCAGGGGTATTAGCATCAGGCTTTAATGCTCAAAAACAGGCTTACAGCCACGTTCACACTATAATGAAACTGGAACAGCACCAGTGTCACACACCAGCAGCTGTCCAAGGACTTGGGTCCCCATCAGACGAGTAAAGAAAAATGCAAAGATTAAGCAGGTCTGTTCTCTTCCTGGATCAAGAAAATAAAAAAAAAATGCACTTGTCTGCTCTCCATGGAAAGATTTTCATAAAGATATTCATCTGTAGAAACTTCTGTTCAAGTCACAGACAATACTTTTTCAACAATAACAAGTTACACCCTTCAATACTTCTGTAAAGCAAGTATTATCTGCAAAATGAAGGTAGCATGCTGAAGAAAAAAATACAAGAGCCATATCCTGTTAAATTTGGGCAATACCTTCCTGGCAACTATTTCTGACCCAGGAGACTTTCTGAATCTATACTTATAAGATTTTTTTCTTCTTCAGGTGCAGCTAGCAGAGATCACTGTTCTTGTTACAAAGGGGTAATCTTAAATTTCAAGTGCACTTTTCACTCGATTTTCCTCCCCAAAAGGAAGCACATTAAAGGAAAACTAAAAGAGCAAGGAATTTTATGTACTTAATAGCTTTGGAGCTCAACTCAAATCTTTACAGAACCACAATAACCAGGCTCTCTATAGGACATGCAAGCACATCACCACACATGGTCTTCCCTAAGAGTGAAACCCTAAGAAACTGAAGAAATGTACAATTTCCTATGCCAGCTGCTTATCCAAATGCTATCTTCTTTAGACCTTGTTAAGCAGACACTTTGCTCATGCCTAAACATCCACACTTCCCCATAAATGGGTAACCCTAACGTACATTTTCCACATCTGATGCATGCTGGTGAAATAAAAAACAAAACACAGTTTCATGGGTGAAAATTAGTTAAGAAGAAAGGGAAACGGTGGATTTGGACATGGTTGCAACAAGTACATAGCTTAGGAAACAGCTGGAAAAGCAAAAAATCCTGAACACCCTCTGCTATCATCTTGCCAGTTCCCAGACGTTTAAAGCTGTACCCCACTATCAGATGGCAGAACAGCAGCGTCCTTTGGATGACTGGCTCAGGTAATCAAAGCAGAAAACAGCCAGAAATAATAGTGCCAAGTGATTAGAAGAGAACTGGTTGTAAATTTAAACACCCTTTTGATTCATTAATCTCCAACAGCTAAAGACAAACCTAAAGCGAAATTGCCGTGATTGTAAACCGAGCACTCCTGTCCTGTGGCTATTTTTCGGCCTGCTGAGAGAGAATGAGCTGATCAAAGACAGACATTTCAGTGAGATTAGTGCTGCTTCAGTGAGCTCACAGTTAGTCCCATTAACTAACCTGTTTTAGGAGCTGGTAATACCGGCATTAATCTCTGCCTCAACTGGAAGCGAAACCAGGGAGTGACCCGTCCATCTCCCGGTGACAATCGCACCTGCCCTGCGAGCCTGTGCAGGTCCCGCGAAGCCTTTTGCTGCTCATGGGCAGGGAAGAGCGCTACGAATTTCACATCGAAGGCACGAGAATTTGAAACTTCCCTGGGAAAGCAAAGCAGAGGTTTCGTTTTGCTGGCTCATGACCAGGGACACGTGGAAATCCTACCTAGTGACTGCAGTGAAGGGAAGAGTTCCCGGGAATGGCCCGTGTGAGGAGGTAACAAACGCTAGGAAAAGCCAGCCTGGAAAGGACAAGGGGCAGCGTAACAGTACAGTCCCAAAGGGATGCCCTCCAAGGCAAGCTTGGTGTTTCAGCAGCAGCTAGGATTGGTTTAAAATAAAAAATGTTTTTATGCATTTATAATTCTCAGCACCTCGTAAGGTTTCAACTCTTACGGAATTACAGCCCTTGAGTAAATTGATTAAATTTGAAAATAAAGGAAAAAACCAATCCATAACAAAGTACTTAAATCTTTCAGTTACCAATTACTTAAATCCATGCAAGATCTGTCTTCAGTGACCACACCTTCTGCTGTTCAGTGTTATCTCTCAACATAGATTTTGCACGTGATAGATTAGTGAATCCTGGGAACATTTATTACAAAATGCAGCTTTCCAGAATTGAATTTCATTTTTCAGCCGATATTCATCAGAACCTAAATGCATATATACAAATTATTGCTGACAAAAATTTCTCTAGTGAAATATAGTGCATTACGCAGATAAGATCCTCTGCACAAATACAAAGTTTGAATAAACTATTTTTTTCTGATAAATTTCTGTGATGTGGACAATATTTTAATACCACACAAATATTTTCTCTGCAGCTGTCTCCCTCTCAGGCATATTTCACATGCTGAAGCAGAGAGCCAGGTGAAGTAGCTGGTACATAACTTTTTATGCATTAACCCCAAATTCTTCCAGAGCTGCCTCAAAAACATCAGTTCAGGCTCATTGATTTTTCAGCGTTAGAATTTTATAATATTTAAATGCAATAATCACAAAGCACTTTATTAAACAAAACAGCAATGGATAATTTGCTCACTTGGAATAGAGAAAAACAGTTTTCAGAGAGGGAAAAACAGATAAGGTTGCCACTTCCCACTGAAACGGGACAGGCATTTACAAGCAAAATTCCCTGTGGCATACCGGGTAGCACCTACATAGACCCAAGTGGAAAAGGGGTAAGAAACAACAACAGCAAGATTATAAGGAATATACAGACAGCTTCTTTTATCCAGGAACAAATGGCTGTCAAACTTCACAAGTATATCAAACACGTAGTCTCCCACAAGTGTTTTATAAACCACATCACACTAACATCATTAACTCCACAGATTAGATTAAAATAATATATACAGCCTCTGACATGTGAAAATGCATAGCCTAGGTGTTTATAAAGCATCTCTCCATAATTCAGTAATACCTTCTAACAGATTAAAAGTACTCAGATATCACCTCGTTTTTGATATGAAGGAGGAGCAGGATATTAACTCCTTGACAGCTTAGCAGCAATTTAAAAAATAAAACAAATAAACCCCAACATCTCCCCTCACTTACCATCACTCTTAAGCTAATGCTCTGGATGACACAGAGACCCACCCACCAAGAAAGAACCCCAACTACAACATTTAATTAGTTTTTAGCCATTTCTATAACCTCGGTGCTACACAAAAGTATTTTAATGTAACACTCCCAGGAAAGGAAAGCACTACCTTGAAACAAACTGTCCTCAGACTCCAGGCATTCTGAAACATTATATGTTTTAGCTACTGCTACAAATAAAACTGGAAGTTATGCGGGCAGAATACAGAAGTTATACATTAGAAACAAACAACTTACAGTAACTAACTAATACTAGGCTAAATACATAGCAGACAACAGGATACTCTAATTTTCTGTAAAAAAATTTTAAAAAGCCGAAAAAAACCCCCCAACTACTTACAGAAGAGCAAATCCCTTACCTCATGCAACACTGCAAACTAAAACTCACGAACTCCCTAATAAAGAGTCAGGGTAAGAATACTATTTAAGTATTTTTCTCAATACTATCCTTTTTCCAGACAAAGCATTTAATTTGTGAATCCAAGCTTTAGCCACCATGAGAGCACAGATGACTACCTCATTCCAACTTTTTCTATTTCTCAGACACCTGTTACCTTTTCTCTTTATTAGCTGAGCATTGAAGACTGTTAAGCTCGATTAGTCTTCACTTCCATTTAACACTAGAGTTGCACCTGAAGAAAAACTTCTGTGTTGATGAGCTGTTAATTTTTTCCTAAGTGTTCCAGGTGATTTAAAGGAAAATATCCCTTCTCCATTAAAAACCTCCCATCTCATATGTGGGTAAATGCAGCACCTACTGAGGTACTAAAGCATGCAGCAGAAACAGGTTTAAAAAAATTAAGCTTGGGTAATTGGCCTTGTAGACTCAGGAAAAACAAAGGCAGGTGTTTTCCTCACACTAAACGGCTGGTACAAACCTGGGAGAAAAGAAAAAAAAAATAGCAGTATATAAGTTTTCCTGATTATAGGATCACAGTGTTGTTGCTAGGACCTTAAAACATTAAAGAAAACCTAATGAATTTCTGAGACTAAAAAGTGCTTGGCTAGAGGTTTAACAAAAGCTCTCAATAAATTTATTTGACTTTTTTTTCTTTACCAATATAACCCCTTGCAGAAGCATCATTCATGTCAAAGACTGAAATGTTAGCACAAACACTATCATTCAAATGTTCAATAGATAAAATAATTTTCAACTCCCCGTTACGTTGAGTAGGGTACTTAAGATTATCCTGCTGAAGATACACTTATTGTAATTTATTAAAATTTAAGGACAAAAGTTAAGTTTGTGTTAAAGACATTAGAGTTTGTGTGTCTTCAAAGCATCTTGTAAGGTAATACGTATTTTACCTCAAAAGAGATCTTACAACTCAGAAAAGTACAGAAATTATGCACTAATCTCAGAGAAAGTCTCTGATGTGACAAGACATCGGAGCAGCAGGAAGCAAAAGTTTTTTCCAAAGATTTACTCAACTTTACAGAAACAGTATGCTTTTGATTTTTTAACTTTTTTCAGACTTGAATGTGAGTGGGGAATTGTCATCCAAATGCCATATCCTCGGGGTAGTTTGGCTGATTTAATACTCAGTTTTTAACACACTGTGTTGGCCCAAAGTTATTATAATTGTGGCCTGAATGGAACTTCGAGGAAAGATGAGGAAAGATGTCGCTACGTGAGCATTTAGCGACAGAAGGGGGGGAATGGGTTCCAACTGGAAGAGGGTAGGTTTCGGTTAAATATTAAGGAAAATATCTTCACTGTGAGGGTGGTGAGGCACAGGAGAGACTGTAGCTGCCCCATTCCCTCCCGATACCAGGCGTAGTCAAGGGATGCTGGGCTTGCACTTACTGGATGAGAAGACATAAAGTGCGATTCCTAGGGGTTTTTTTCACCCGTCCTCTCTGGAAGGGGATGTCAGGAGGCTGTCAGGAGCTTAATTCGAGCACGATTCCTGTTCTTTTTTACCCCTCCTCTTTGGAAGCGGGTGTCAGGAGGGGAACGTCCTGTGGGAAGGAGAGGCGGGCAGGCGCGATGCAGGACCGCCACATGCCGGGAACTAGTCCAGGCTCGGCGGGTCTGTCAGCGCCACGGGGAAGGAAGGAATACCCTCCTCGGGGAAGGAACATCGGCCTCGGGGAAGGAACACCCTCCCCGCAAAGCTCTCAGCGACGCCGGCGCTGACCTGAAGGGGCGACGGGAGCGCCGTGAGGGGACACCGCCCGCCNTGCCCTGAGGGGACGGCGCCGGGGGGTCCCGCCGGAGCTGCCCCAAGAGGGGCCCCGGCGGGCCGCGGGGGCCGAACCCTGCCCTCGCCCGAGGGGAGGATTTCTCGGTTGAAATAAATGGTGGAGTGCGGGTGGCGGGGTAGCCTCGCCCGGGTCTCACCGCGTGTGGTGGTGGCGACGCCGTCGCCAAGCAACGGCAATGGCGGGCGAGGAACGGCGGTAACGGGGCTGCGCCTTGGTCTGGGGCTGCGCGTCCTGCGGAGCCCTGCGGAGGAGCGACTCTGCCTGAGCCTCGGGGACAGGGGCAGGGAGACTTGACCTGGCAGCAGCCGCCCGCGGGCTCCGCGCAGCATGAGCTGGTGCGGCAGCGGTGAAGGGTGGAGTTGGGCTCCCTTCGTTGAAGGTCCCAGGTGGTGGGGTTTTTCCTCCTTTCTTACTTTTCCTGGTTTCTGCTGTTGGATTTGGTGGCTCAGGGGCTGGTTTCTGATTGTCCTACCCCGCACCGACGGCTGAAGGCAGCGCCCTGACCCGCGTAGTGTGAACTTAGCCCTCCACCCTTGTTGTGTGGGGGGAGACATGCCTTGCAGCTTTGGGAAGCTGTAAATAAGGGTCAAAACCTGGAATAAATCCGTTTGGGTTGGCATTTTGTGTAAAAGTGTGATTTACCAGGGCAGACTCGCATTGGAGGTTCTTGCTGTGGTGCACAGTTTGTAACAAGATTGGGCAAAATATTAAACTGCAACAGGTTTCTTGTTTAAACAGAAGGCTGATGGGTGAATAGGTAATGTGCCATATGCGTTGGGATCCATAAGATCCCTTAATTATGTGCTTATAAGCTTGAGAGAGCAAAGTAAGACTTTAATTTGTATCCCAAAAGGGCAACAAATTCTATGGAGTTTCACTCAGTGAAACTTTCTGGGTGTTGTTTCCCTCACCTGTCAAGTTGTGAGGTCAAATTATCAGTAATATGTGCAAGCAACTGAAAAATATCTGCTGTCCATGGGAGAAATTTTATATTAATAATATTTAATACATAATGATTATATTTTATATTAATAATATTAGGTTATCTAATTGATATTGTGCTTTACCTCAATCTCCAGTTATATTATCTGTAGGCAGAATGAGGCAATGAAAGGCAGGTGGTGCCTTTTTGTACCTTGGAAAGGTCTGAAATGCTGGTGTAGGCTAAATCCTGTTCTTGTTTTGTGCAAACTTTATGGACTGCAAGTCATACAATGCATGCAATGCATAAAACATGGAAGCAGTTGCTGCTGGATGGGTTTTAATTTAGTTGTAATGCACAGCAATTAAGTACAGGCTTTCCTCCTGGGTTTGTTATGAAAATTATATCATAGGATGGAAAATATTCATTATGAATATTTTTATTTATGAAGTGGAAATTGTCAATGTCTATAAAGAAGGTAAATTAGGTCAAGGCCTAGTTAGGCTTGTAAGTAAACAGCTCTTCTAACTGGGGACACCAGTTGGTAGCACTACAGTCTAATACCTTCACCCCCAGCTTTTTGGAAAGCATGGAGAAGAAAGTTTAAAAAACAGGCTTGGAGAGAGGAAAGGGGGCTAAAAAAAACCCCTACGTGGCTACAAGCTCTGTGTATAGTTGCATAAGGATTCTTAAAGAGAGGGAAATCTGTTTTAGAGAGGGAGTAAAGGCAACAATTAGATATAGCTGTGTAATAACCTTTTTAAAAATCAAGTGGTGAAGCTGGCCTTTGAGCATTCCCTAGTCTTGTTCCAGCCAGAATGGGGTCAGGTACCTTAAATAGGTGTAAATACCTCTTTCTTAACCCAGCTGATCTTTGAAGCTGTACATGTGTGAAGGAGGAAAATACCCAGCTTAAATAATGGCACAACTAATCCCTTGAGCCTTAGGGTCTGGATCTGGATGCTGATGAGCATGATGGGACCTTTTGGGGTGTCTTCCCCTTTTGCTGCTGGTGTTTCTGTAGACACCCTTGATGCATTAAGTACTGTTCTTACCTCCTGTCCCACTCCTTCCTCAGGGTTTCAGCTGGTAATGCAAAATAAGGTGCTTTTTCTCTATTTTCCCCTTTCTAAAGCAAGGGATTTATATAGCAGTACACCGAATTTATTGCATCAACTCTGTTTAACAGACCTATATGCCCTTTTTGAATAAGTAGAAACTTTACCAAAACAATTAAGAGAAGCTTATTTGTCATGTTTGGTGTTAGGAGAAAAGTGTTGGGAATATCCTTATATTGAAACTGAAACATGTTCAAAACTTCTGCTGCAGTAGGATTGTCCTTGGTGGGTTTCAGACCTTTTCACTTCCCAGTCATTAGTTCTGATGGGCTGGAGCAACGCAAATAAATTGTGTTAAGATGGCAGCACCCTGGATCATTTCTTACATCCATAAATGCTTTTTTTATAAAAGTAGTTGAGACTTCTTTTAAGCGAAGTCAAGTCATCTGAAAGTGATAAGCAAGATTTTTTTCTCCTTTCTGTCAACATTGAGTAAAAGGGCAGAAATGGATTTCTAAAGTGTAACCTAAAGGGTGTTTTCCAATAACATTTTCTTCTTTTATGTACTTATTCCTTTATTTTCCTCCAGTACTTCCAGGCAGCAGAACCAGCCTCAAGGGCACTATGGACTTACCTCTCCAATTAGCTTGGCTCCTCCTAGTGATAAAGACCACATTCATACCCAGAAGCTGATTGAAGCAATGAAGCCATTTGGGGTGTTTGAGGATCAGGAAGAACTCTATCACAGGTACTAACAAGACTAAAATTTGTTAACCTCTTGGGCTTTTTTTGCTTTGGTTTTTCTTGTTTTTTTTTTTTAACGCAAACCTAGCATGAGTTTTCTTTGCAGGACAACTGTTCTTGGTAAACTGAATAACTTTGTCAGAGAATGGATTTCAGAACTTGCTGAAAGCAAGGTAAAAATTTTTTTTGTTTTTGTCAGAACAGCTGACACCTTTTGATTCAAAGGCTATGCTATTGGGATCTGTGCTAAAGTTCAACTTTTAACTTCTTAAATATCAAGTGGAGATGTAGTAACTGCCACTGAAATAAGGTATAAAAGGTATTTCAAGATCAAGGTCTCACAGTCTTTGGGGAACTGAATAAATTCCTGCATTGGCTCAGTCAGCTGACTCGTAGCTGTTAACAAAGCCAAAACAAGGCATTGTGGATGAGAAAGATGGTAAAGCTGGCACTAATCTTGCCCCAAACAGCCTACAGCATTCAGTCTAGTTTGAAATTATGATTCTAGACATGCCTTCTGTGTTAATTTATGTGCCTCTGCTGCATGGAAGTCTAATATTAGGTCTTAGTTTATACAAATTAATAAAAATACTGCTACATCACCTCTAATCTTTTTTTAGGGTTGCAAGCTCAACTTATTTCAGAAAAACAGAATCAAAACCTAGAAAACTGAAATGTTAGGGAGTGAGAAGACATTGCTTATGCAGGCTGTTACAGTTGTTCTAAATAAACTTACATGCAAGTTTAACTTGCACAGAGGATAATGTGCATCTTAAACTTTCTCTTCTACCCACAGAATCTTCCCCCTTCAATAACAGAGCAAGTTGGTGGCAAAATATTTACATTTGGTTCCTACAGACTTGGAGTACACACCAAAGGTAGTACTTCCAGTGCCTGGTCATGGTTGTGATGTTGGAAAGTGGCTTCCAACAATACCAAGAGAAATGGAATATCTTTGCAGGTTCGGACATAGATGCTCTTTGTGTTGCTCCCAGTCATGTGGAAAGATCAGATTTTTTCCAGTCATTCTTTGAAAAACTGAAGAATCAAGAGGAAGTAAAAAACCTAAGAGTGAGTAAACTTCTCTGCTTGATAGGTTATGTATATTTTACAATGAGAATATTCATGTTAAAGACTTGCATTGGTAGTGAATATCTTACAAGCCAAAATTAAATCACTCCTGAGTGCCCTCTAATATACTGGTTTATGCAGCATGAAAATGTTTCTGTCCATCTCTTGGCTTCTTTCCCCAGTGACTACATCACCTAACAGTTTTTGTGGTCCCTCTCCCCTCCCTGTGTTTTGGGAATGAGTCAGCTATTTTGAAAAGCAAGGTTGTCCCTGGAAGCTGTGTTTTCACCTTGGATGTACTAAGGGCTTACAGCCTCTGATACTGATGGTTTGTTGTGCACTGTGTGTTCCAGTACATGATCAGCCTCTGAATCTCTTGTCTAAATAAGAATTTTTAGTAAAATCTAGTGTTGGTACCATAATAGTGCTATCCTGCCTGGGAGTTATTAGCATTTTTTGTTTGGAAGGAATTCAGTCTTTGGACTGGGTAGTTCAGCATAAATTCTGTATTTTATCATAGCATGGGAAAAACTTCAAAGTAGCAAAAGGATATCTTATTACAGATATCCTCTCCTTCACAGGCCATTGAGGATGCATATGTACCAGTTATCAAATTTGAGTTTGATGGCATTGAGGTAAGAATTTTAATTTTTATTTGGGTTTTCTTTAAGTGAGATTTTTTTTTTCCTCTTTTGGAGTAAGGTAACTTTTTCAGGGTTTTATGATCCTGCTGTTTTATGAGGTTATTGGTACATTGCAGCATATTTAGGAAACTGTAATTAAACAGCCTGCCTGCAGCCTATCCCAGAAGAAGTAAAATGTGATCTTCTAGGAAAAGAAGCCGCTAGCTAGCCTGGCAAACATGGGAACACGAGGGACATCTTTTTTCAAACCTGTGCTGCAGATGAGGGTAGCCTGCTTGGGTAGCATTTATCTCCCAAGGATGTGCAGAGTGGGAGTAGAGGCAGTGTCCTTGCTAGCTCCCTGAGCTTTGACAAGAGCTCCCTTTCTGCAGGGGGTGTTTCTGTTGTGCTTCCCTGCACAAATCACCTGGTGTTTTGTTGCAAATCAAAGATGAAGTCCCTGTGAGACAAACAACATGGAAAATGAAAAGTAAAAGTACTCATTGGATTCCTGCCTCAGTTTGTCAGCTGCAGGAATCCTTCTATCTGGAATATATTTCATGCAGAGAATAAATACTCACTTGCTGTAATAGCTAAGTGTGTTACTGCTTGGTATTGCTATCATGAAGATACTTATTCAGTGACCTCTTTGTGGCCTTTATCTGGTACAGACATTCACAGAATAATTTCCTTGCCTCAGATTATACTGAAAACCAGATGCTTAAGGCCTTACAGCATAAAGAAAATACTTTCTCATTTGTTAAAGTATAGTTGATTTGAATTTGTCTCAATTTAATGTTTAAAATTTCCTTTTAATAGGAATTCTAAGTTTAGAGAAATCTTTTCAACTTTCAAAAAAAAAAAGAAATTGTTTTGTAGCCTTTCTTTCCCTAGCTTAAAAAAAAGAGATGGTTTTATAAACAAATGGGAAACTTGGAGAGATTTTCTTGTTTTCTGCAAATAAATATTTATCTATGGTCACATAATTCTAAATACAAATGTTAACCACATAAATGACCAAGTGTCTCTCCCTAGTGTCCTCTTTGCAAATAATACTGCATTGTAAGTCATGTTTGAAACTTTTTTGTCTTGAAGATTGATCTTGTGTTTGCCAAGCTGTCCTTGCCAACTGTTTCTGATGATCTTGATCTCAGGGATGACTCGTGCCTCAAAAGCCTGGATATAAGATGCATACGGAGCTTAAATGGTGAGCATGTTCTGCACACTTTTATAAAGACATTTAAATTGGCATAGAATGCACATTACACAAGCCACATTTCTGTACAAGATGCAGAAACTGGTCTCCAGTGTACTTGAGTTCTGAGAAGGTGATCAGAGGGCCTGAATTTAGATATTTCAAGGAGCTGGGTGTTTACACAGACTTGTGTGTCGTGTTTGTTTGATTGGTTTGTGAGCAGTGCTCCTGTTTGCCCCAGAAAATCAGATGACTAAAGTAGGGCACTTGATAAGAATGATAAACAAGATAGTTTGTTAAAAAAAGAAAGTAATTAAAATACCTGAAGTCTGACTTGCTTAATGTTTAGCAGCAATGTTGGCTGTCAAAAGAAACCTAGCTTCTGGAATCACAGAATATTTAGGGTTGGAAGGGACCTCTGGAGATCATCCAGTCCAGCCCCTCAGCTAAGGCATGGTCACCTGGAGCAGCTGACCCAGGAATGTGTCCAGGTGGGTTTTGAATCTCTCCAGACAGGGACATTTCACAACCTCCTATAGCAACCCATTCCAGTACTCTGCCACCCTGTGATGTAAAGTTCTTCATGCTGAGGTGAAGCTTCTTAGTTTATGGCAAAAACATCTCATGGAGAGGCTTTATTTAGAAGTTGCTAGTTGTAGTCTAAATTGTGAAACAGCTTTTGAGGGCACCAGTTACCTAAAGTGATGCTGAATGTTACGTGTCATCTGTAATTTAATACAAAGCAAGTTATCCAAACCTGTTTTCCTGGACTTGAACCATAAGCTGTAAGGTGTTGATCCTGTGTAGGAACACCTGACTTGTACCTGTTACAGGAACTCCTGTGCTTCCCCTTTTGTCTCACAGGCAGCAGGGTTACAGATGAAATACTGCGCCTGGTGCCCAATCTGGAGAACTTCCGGCTCACGCTCCGGGCAGTTAAACTGTGGGCAAAACGTGAGTGACTGGGTTGTTTGTGATCTTTAAACTTTTCAGAGATGCCTCATGCTCACTATTGGAAGTACCTCAGCTTTGGATTGCTATTTAAATGCCACTTGTTCTATTAAAACTCTTTCAGTTTAAGTTCATGGTCTGTCCGTGTGGTAAATTCCATGTGTTTTTTAGTGGAGATGGAGCTCATAGGAGAGAGGAGTGCTTATGAGATACTGCTGCGTTGCTTATAAGGAACCTGACTATAAATGATAAAAATTCCCGATTAAGTGTAAAAGGAATAAGAAAGTCCCATTTTCCCACCTGGCTAGAGCAAGTACTAGAAGAATGGCAGAACCTTCCTCTTACAGGGAATAGAAGTGAAGCAGTAGGTGTAGCAGCACAAGCAAGTTTCACAGTAGCAATATTTTGGGACGTGGTGTTGTACTGATTCTTTTTCCTATCACTGTGAGGACCAGCAATTTGGCCTTACTGCACAAATAAATGACAAGGAGGCTGAAATGTATTAAGTATTCTATAGATTGTGCAGCTGGTGCTGCAAATTTGAAAGGCCACAGACTAACTGTGTGGTATCCATTCTAGGACGTGGTGTTTACTCCAACATCATGGGATTTCTTGGTGGAGTCTCCTGGGCAATGCTGGTAGCAAGAATATGTCAGCTCTACCCCAATGCTTTGGCTTCTACTCTCGTTAACAAGTTCTTCTTGATTTTTTCAAAATGGTAAAAGCTGTTTATTCTAATTGCATAAAGAAGTAACCCTTGTAGTTATTTATATCTAGATGTACATGGACAACATCCTGTGCCTAGAATTGCAGAGCAGAGCTTGAAATGGACACTTTACTGTTTTTTCTTCAATAGGGATTGGCCAAAGCCAGTGTTGCTAAAACGACTTGAAGAGAGCTTTCTTAATTTACCAGTCTGGGACCCTAGGGTAGGTAGCCATTGAAATCAGAAGCATTAAAACTTTGTTCTGGCCTAAGCTGGTGCTAAACAAAGCTGTTTTAACCCTGTAGGTGAACCCATCAGACCGGTACCATGTGATGCCCATCATCACCCCGGCCTATCCACAGCAGAACTCCACGTACAACGTGTCTGTGTCAACACGAGCAGTCATGGTAGAGGAGTTCCAACGTGGTAAAGTATATTCTGTGCTTATTAAACAGTGTCATTCTTGCTCTGTGGAGCCATGTTACCTGAATTAGTTTTGTTCAGTGAGGTGTTTCTCTGGAAAATATGCCCACTGTAGGCAATAAGGGGCCAGTCTTCCAGTAAGCTGTTGTAGGATCTACATTGTCAGGGAAATTCCTGCTTTTTTTTTTCCTGTCAGTTACTGTTACAATCTTCTAAAGTTTGTCATGATAGTCTTTAAAAAATAGTGATAAGATTTTCTACCATATTTGTAGGTCTTGAAGTTACAGATGAGATTCTCAAAGGAAAATCAGACTGGTCAAAGCTCTTTGAACCACTGAACTTCTTTCAGAAGTACAAGTATGTATGAAATCTGTTGTCTGAACTTGAAGTTATTAACTTAGTGGTTAGCACAGTGAGTTTTAACTTGGGGTCTAAATAGAAAATTGTATTGATGTGCTTCAGTTTAGGGCTTTTTAAAGACTCTGGAAACAGTCATATAAATTTTGATACGTATAAGTATAGGGAAGATAGGAAAAGCTGTCTTATGCCACTCACACCGTTTTTCCTACCAAAAAAAATCATCTGATATTTAGAATGATTTTCCTTTCTTCTTCTAGACATTACATTGTGCTGACTGCCAGTGCCTTTACAGAAGAGCATCACTTAAATTGGTAAGTGCTGCTTTAAATGGGGGTCCAGTGCAAAACTGAAACTCAATTCAAAGATGCACCGTATTTTTGTTAATTGTGTTAACAAATGAAGTCTGTAACTGTGCAGGTAGGCTTAGAATACACCCCCTTCCCTTCCTGCTTTGAAGACCACTGTTCTAGAGCCTTAGACTTTTTTTCATAAAGAGTTTTACTGTAATATTTGAGGACTAGATTGCACTCAGTGCTAGATTGCACTGGTTTGTAGTTAGCCTGTTCCAGACCTACTTCTCTTTAGTGGAGGGAGATTTGCCAATAATTACTTATTTAACCTGTGTGCATGTGTTGAGTCATTGTGAATTTTGAAATAAGGAGAAATGGGGAAGAATTAAGGCACCATCATGTGTGTTTATTGACTTCCCAGTGGGTTTCTTTGTTAAGAAATTAGAACTTTGCTTGCTTTGCTCAAGTGAGGAAGCAAAACACTTCTCTGTAGCAGACACCCATACTTCTGTTTCAAAGTTTGGCTTGTGCTTTAAGTCAAATAATTCTTGTGCCATCTCTAAAAGATAGCTTCATATTTAAAAATAGTTTTAGTAGGTAATACCTTTTATCTGAACTCTCTAATATATTCACCTAAAAATCTTATCAGCTGCAGCTTGATATCAGTCACAGTTGTGTACAACAAGGTGTATGGGCAGAGGGCCAAATAATTAATGTGAAATGTTCTGGAGTGAACAAAGCTTATTGTACCTCACAAGAAAGATGAGGGAAATTCTGGCTGTGGTAAGAGCTGATGTTTTTTCAGTAACAGAAATAGAGGCAAATTTTCCAGTTTTGCAGCTTGGGAAAATAATAAGCAGAAGATAAACTTGCTTCAGTTTATTATAAGAAAAAGTTTAGTTCACCAATTCTTGAGTGGGTTTGGAAATAGAGAACATTTCTGTTATTCATCAACATAAGATGCTTTTGTAGAACATACAGATTTCTGACTGCTTTTGAAGTTAACAGAGTTTTAGGTAGAAGGATGAAATGCCAGTATTTCATTGAAATTAAAGCCCTCGTCATGATTTATTTCTTGGGGAAGTTTCTGATGGGACTGTTGACTAGATAATTTATTAAAATAGCTATTTTTACCTTTACACTGATCAATCTGCATGAAGAATTGCATCTTTACTTGGAGTTGTGCTTGAGCCTTTTCAAAACCACTCTTCTCCTTGCTCCTTCTGGCAAAAAGGAGTTTTGCTGCACCCCAGAGGTGCTGGGATCTGCTCTTTGTTATTCTCATCATAGATTACAGGTGGAAGTGTTGTATTTGAAGTGTTCAGAGTACATGTAAAACTTACTTGTTTCTGTCTTTAGAAACAAAAGTGCAAATGTCCCTGGAAACATCTCAAATTACAGTGTGTGTATGTGGTATAAAGGTTTAGTGTCTGTTCAGCTGTTTGAAACTTGGTCCTTATTGATTGGTTAACACCATATTACAAAAAGACAGCTAACTGATGTGCTGGACACACAGTTAAAAATTAATAAAATACCTCTTCTTTTTATTAGGATTGGCCTCGTCGAGTCTAAAATCCGTGTGCTGGTTGGAAACTTGGAAAGGAATGAATTCATAACTATTGCACACGTGCAGCCACAGTCTTTCCCTGGCAATGAGGTTCTCTATAAACAGTGAGTTTTGTTACTTTTCTAAAGTACTGTTTGGCCAATGTGTATCTTTGTTCCACTCAGCTCTTTAGTGACAGAGGTTCAGTGCATTTCTGGCAGGGTCCTGAGCACGTAACATCTTTTTAAAGAAGGGAGTGGTTCAGGGAAGTGCTCTGAGAAGTGTGGGCTGTCTCTAAACTGAACAACTAAAATGTATCAGTATCCAAATGACTGATATCTGTGCCCAGCTCAGGATTGTGAATCTGTTTTTTTTTAGGAGTGGATATGTATCAATGTGGTTTCTTGGGCTTGTATTTAAGAAAGCAGAAAGTGCAGTAAAGACTAATGTTGATCTAACACATGGGATACAGTCATTCACAGATACAGGTAAGGCTCTATTTTTGCTCTAGATTTGTGGAGTGTAGTTCTTGTATTCCAAAGGAAGTTGCTTCACAAAGTGAATTGTACTTCCTTCTGTTATTAGGTATCCCTGTAGATGGCAATGTATAAAAGATTAGCTTGAAAAACATGTTGTGTTGACACTTTTTCAAAGTAAGGCCATATTGAGACGAAAGTGTGTTACAGTCATACACCCTGTAGCATATGTGAGATGACAGTCCTCACAAATCTGCATTTCTTATAGGGGACAGTCAGCTGTGAAGCCCAGGGATGCCAGTTTTGTGGGGTAGCTATACTTGTCAAACAATAGTCAGCTGCTGAGCTTTGGAAGTGGGAAGTGACTGTGTCAAGCTCTGAAATGAGATGCTGATGCCTCTTGATGGTAATTTTCCAAGAGGGTTTATGATCCCAGAACTGTGAAAATCGCTGGGTTGTCACATTGTAATTACATGAAGTCTTGCATGTAACTGTTCCAGTTCCTAGTCTGTTACTACTTTTGATAGATGTAGAAATAAATTAATATTTGCAAGCATTGTTAGGTAATGCTAGAATAACAAGGAAATCAGGCTATTCTTCTGAGTGACAAGTGTGTTTGGACAAAGAATTCGAAACAGTGAAATCCCATAAATATTTGTTGGAGTTTATCTGTTGTACCAGCATGAGTTCTCTGTTGTTTTGCTCAGGCAACATGAGTAAAAGCAGTAAAACTTGACCTTTCTCTTAGCTTGTGCTTGGGATATGAGAAAAGCGCAGAAAAATGCATCAGAACTCTTGTCTGAGTTGCAAGCCGGGGTGGGGGTGATTTCCTCAGACTTGTGCTGTTATCTGTATTTGCAGGTTGCATCCAGTGGCACGACATTTCAATGCAAATGTGGATTATGTTAATTAACATAAAGCTAGATTTACATGCTGCTAAGAGGTCAGAACTAATGGTAAATCCTCTGTGCACAAACACTGTTAGTATGGCTGTGTGCTCTTCAGCAAAGCACAGCCTATGGTGTGTGCTGGATGTAGGGTGTGAATCCAGAGAGAATTGAATGGGAAAGCTGTTCCTTGAGAGGTGGGAAATCCTTTGGCTCATGTGGTACTTCTGTGCTAGAGAGCTGGTAACATGTGCCTTGACTTTGAGAGAATAATTTTAGAGGGCAAAGATTAATTTCAAGTTGATGAGCTCAAGAAGAGAAGGTTCAGTTTGGAGGGCTTTTGTTCCGTGAACTTTATTTCCCTTTTAAATACAAACTCCTGAATTTCATTTGCAGGAACTGTCCATATTTGTGTGTATGCTCATGTCTGTGCTTTTATTTCACTTCTGGTCTCCTGCAGAAAGCCTTTGAGTTGCATATCCTTACTTTGATTCCTAGTCTGTATGTCAGTAAGCTCATCTGTATTTCCAGCTATGCTCACGATAGGCCAGTTAGATAAGCTAATCTAAATGTGACTTACCTGTGTAACAACTGTTGTGCTGCTATAGCATTTGTCAGCTCCATAAAAGGCTGTTTGCAGGCAGCTGAGAAAAACTTGTCCAAATTGTAATGAGTCTATTAAATCAGACATCCCTAAAATCCAGTCAGGCTTCCTTGAACAGGTAGAATTTATCAATGCATATTTGATCAAGTAGCTGTTCTGTCTGGTCTGTAGTGAATGTGAAATGGGCATCACAGGTCACATTCATCTTCTGATGACTGGGAGTGCTTGGGCAGTGTTCTGTCTTAACTGAAGCTGGGAACTCTTCATTTGTGCTGGGCAGATGTGTTTCTAAAGAAACCATCTATAACTTTGACAAGCATTAATGCAAACATCCCCACTAAGCTACAGCACTGTGTTTGATGTCAGTTTACAGGCAGGCCAGTGCCCTAAACATCCTAAAGGAAGGTATGAAGATTGAGGCAACTTATGTGAAGAGAAAGCAACTCCATTATTTTTTGCCAGCAGGAACCTTACAGAAAAGAAAGAAGGTATAATAAAAATTCAGCGCTTCTGGTAATTTTTAATAAAAGCTTTAATGATTACTTGAAGACTTTATTTTTTAACTGTCGTTTCAGCAAAGGGTGTCAGATATTAGTCAAAATAATAGTGGACTTCAGTGCAAAAGGTCTTCTTTAGGTGAAAGCTGTTCGGATGGTTCCAAAGACAGAGATTCCAGAACACCCTCTAATTCCTCTTCGTTAAATAAGATATCTAAGTTGGACATCTCTACAGCAGAGACAGAAAGGTTAGTGCCCATAACCTTGGAACTGTGGATCATAAGCATGTGGAGGGCTCTAAGAGCTTCAGGAACAAAGCTGGAATCTCCTTTAGGCACGTGGTAGGGAGACCAGGTTAAAGGAATCCTTGAAAAAACTAAATAATATCCATGAACACATAGGAATGAAGAACTCGACACCAGGGAAATTTAGTCTTGAATGTAAATATTCACAGGTTAGTGTGTACTTGAAGCTGGAGTATTTTATGTGCAAGTAACTGGTCTTTCTAACAAAAAGTACTGTTGATGCCAAGTAGATTAAGTTCTAATGACGTGCTGATTTTGGTCTCAAACACCAGAGCTGCTGCTGACTTAGTGGAGTGGTATGAGAACTCAGGCAGTAAAACTGTCTGTCACTTCCTGGGAAGTCTGTTTATCCCTAAGCACAGGAAGAATATGTAATCTTGAGAGTAATTGCCCAATCCTACCAAATGTGTGATACCTGCTCTGTTCAGGCTGTTTGATACTGTAGGAAATACATTTAAAAAACCAAACAAAAAACCCAAACAAACAAAATAACCAAAAACAAAAACTTGTGTGCACATTTGGGTAGAACCGAACAGTGATTCAAAGCAGCACAGTGTGCTGGGTCGACTAATCTGGGAAATATATCAGCACAGAAAGGCTCAGTAAAGAAAGCTTGAGTTTAAATCTGCAGTCTGAAATCCAGCAAAATGATGGTGTGGTGCTGCATTGCCTGGGAGGTTGTGTTGTTTAATAGAGCTCTGACAACGAGCTAAGGAGGTCGATGTTTGTCTTGCATGCACTTTCTGGAAATGACATATACAGTATTTTACAAACTAGCATTTTATAACTCTAGTGTTTGACTTTTATAGAAATGTTGAATGTCAGAGTTGTAGTGGTGCCAACAGTGTAGCTGAGCCATCAACGTCTAAGGGACTTTGCATTCCTGTGACTGATCCAAGTATGTATTTCAAGTGGTAGGTGGAATGTAGTTTTTAATTTCATGGCCAAACTCTAAAAGCCAGGTGTCTCCTACAGAAATGGAGGCTACAGTGGCACTAAGAACATCGGGACCTCCAATTGGTTGCACCATTCCAGGATATAACACGGTTTGTCAGCTCAGAACGTGTTTTGTGCAAGGACAGCATAAATTAAGTGGGACTCTAATCACGGATCCCAGGAGTGCTTCACCTAAGCAACATTATTCACCAACCTCTAAAGTATCTCGTCCACCTACATCAGGAGAATGCCCCCTGAAAGCCATAGATGGAGAAAAGGCAAGAAGGGGGGGCTAGGCCAAGGAGGGTTTCAAGTAGTATAAATTACTGAAGTAGAACAAAAGAAATAACTGAAAATGAATGCATTTATACATCCCCAAAGTATTTGGGAATCTAAATTTAAGCATACCTAGTTGTACTAGAATGTAGCTGTGAGGAATCACAATGAATATGATGTATAACATATTTTCAGGATCTGGCACTTAATGACTGCTGCTCATCTGGTGCCAATGACTGCTGTACTTATCTGTCACTGCAGTAACCAGTTGCTGAATGAACTGTCTCATCTGGAAGCAGTTCTCAGTTCAGAAAAATATTATCTCCAAATGAAGAAGATATGAATTTTATGGCTGGAAAAGTATGAGCTAATCTGTTTCTGGTAGATGCTGTTTGAGTGCCTATTGATAGTTTTGCTGCTTTAGAAGTCAGCAGTCTACTCAATAGGTCATCAGTTCTGAAATTATAATGTGGAGTTGCCTGTTAAATCTTGGTTTGTGGAACTTTTAGACTAATGTTTCATTTGTTTTATTGCTATGTTTAAATATCCTTAAGTAGCTATTCCTGGAACTTGATCTCTGAGGCACAAGCAAAGAACAACCAGAATAAGAACCCTCAGTTTTGACACTTACAAAAGAATCATCTTGTAAAACTTATCCAGTACTGAATAGTGCAAGTACAGATTTCAAGGTTTGGGTAGTAGGGCTTTTTCAGAGGCTTGAAATTCCTGTGGGGTAATGGTGGACTTGCATAAACACTCTTTTAAGAATGGCCCCTAATAGATTTAATGTGTTTACTGGAAGCTGCCCCCAAATAAGAGAATTTTAGCACAACAATTATTTTGAGTCTGTGTATTTTGTTCCTCCAGCTAAACGTGTGGGACTCCGATTTCACAGAAAGCAGATACCCTCAGGATGGGAGGAAGAGAGCTACAAAAAATGTAATTTCTAAGTGATTTTACTCAGTGGGCTAACTGAAAAGCTGAACAGTTTAGTGATTAGGCTGCCTCACATAAATTCTCTGCATGTTTACTGATGGAAACAAAAATACACTTTTTAGTTCAGCTTATTTCAGTCGTCATTCCCCAAATAGTCCACTTGTACGACTTGTCTTTTAAATGTTACTGTTAGATGATTTGGTAGTGTCTAATGCCTTGCCGTGCTTGAAATAATATTGAATTTTCTTTTTAAAAACTATTTGATTCACTGATGTAAAGTAAAACTGCTATAAGGACTAAAGCATTTGGCCTCTCAAAGGGAAGATAAAGAGCTTGATTAGTCATGGTGCTTGTTACTGAGGTTTAAACTCTTGAGGGCACACCCTCAAATCAAGATGAGATCTTGTTGGTGAAGGTTGAAATACCTGAACCACTGTCTGTGTGGTTTTAGGGCTTCAGGATACCTCAACCCACCCGCTATGGGGTGGAGGTTGCTAATGCATGTATGATTTTAAGTTATCCTTGCTGCCAGAACTTGGTGCCTCTCAGTCAGCAACCTGGCAATACTGCCTAACAAATCCATTCTGGCTTTTTTAGGGTGTCCTTGATGGAAAATCCATGCAGATTCCAGTGATCACATCAAGATCACAGGTATTTATCGTGCTTTTGTATTCATAGGTAAAGCAGAGATAGCATTTTCATCTAATGTACAAAGATGTATGTACCATTAAACTTGGTGGTTTGAAGAGTAGTAGGGTTTTGCATGTTGTCCTTCCAGCAAATTAAGTAACTGAACAATGACCTGCACAGAAGTGAAGCCGAAGTTTCCAAGTTTTGAACTTAGAAAAACAATGTTTCCATGCCCTCAGACACTGAGTTTGTGTCCTGGTTTGGTGTTCTTGTACTGTTATCAGTACTTAGTATACTGATTTCTGTGATGAGACCTGGAAGCTTTGAAGTCTGTAGGTGACTTTAACAGCTCTGTGTCATGTAGAATGTTGCAAAATTGAGGGCTGTGAGACTGGAAGTGATCCAGACAGTAGAGACTCTGTTTTCCTGATCCATGGATCTGAGAAAAATCTTCCTTTACTATGCTGTTGAGCATCTCAGCTAATTTCCAGCCCATCAGGGATATACTTATCTCAGTTCATGCAACAAAAGAATTGTGCAGAGGGGAAAATGCTCTTCCTCTGGATATGGTGGTAACTAAACAAGTGCTGTGGTTAAAAAAAAAAAAAAGGCTTCTTTGAAAATGGGTTTGTGCCATACAGGGTTACTACATAAAGAATGTTATATTCAGCTAGGAAAGGGTTTAAATTAATAAATTTAAAATTAATTCAGTAATTAATTTAAAAACTCCTTTTTTCTTTTTTTTTCTCCCCTGTGGCATCTCTTTGTGTGTTACAGAGGCTTTCCAGTAAAGAACTGCCAGATTCTTCATCTCCTGTTCCAACAAATAGCATTCGTATTATTAAAAGATCCATCAAACTTACCCTTAATGGGTAAGTGGTTGATCTTCAGGTGAAGAGAATAATCACTTGTTACCAGTCCTTATTCTGAATGTGTGTTGTAGTTACTAAGAAAGGTAGAAGGTTACTGTGGCTATACTGCACCTGACCAGTTAAAATCATGGTCTGATTTTTATGCTGTTGTTAGATGCTTTCTTCCTTCTGAGCTACTCTTTGCATGTGCTTGTAACAGTTACCTTTAGGAGTTTTTAAAAAGTCTAAATTGCCACCAGCTGAAACAGCCACGAAAACCAGCCTGTCCTGCGCCTTGGATTCAGAATGTATGTCACCAGGGTTAATTAGTTGCTGCAACCACATTCTGTTTTCAAGTGTGTATGAACATGCTTGTATCCCTTTGTGCTTGCCTAATTCATGTGCATGCATTGTTCTTATCTCCAATTATTGTCCCATTTGGCACACACGCTCCTGTGCTTCTCTCACAATGGTGCTCAGCTTCCTTGGCTTGCAGCTTTCCACTGCCTTGCACAGCCATGCACTACACAGGTATTGCCTCCCATGGAGGCCCATAAATGATTTCAGGATAGAAGGAAATGCAGCAGAGGATGCTACCAAGGTATGGAGATGATAGACATATCCCGTGCTGTGTTATCTGCTACTTCTTTTTGTCTCAAGACTGCTCCAACGTGAGACTTGAGAGGTTTTTTTGTGTCACTGGGTAGTTAAGCCCAACTCTGAACACACAGTGAAGATGCACTGAAATGTTACAACAGCTGAGGCTGTCCTGACACTACTGCCCACCTGCAAGCTGCATGCAGATAAACCCTGAAAGCTGTTCTAAATGCTTACATGAAAACCTGTCATAGTCTTGAGTCTGGTTCTGTAAACTGATAACACTGCTTACCCAGCTAAGTGCATTAGGGGTTCTGGGGGGGTGGGGAGAAATTCTGATTATATGAAACAAGTATTATGCTCTTTCTCTATTGTAATTTCTTTATCATTTGGTGGTTTCATAAGTGAACTTGTAAGTCGGTTTTCCAGAGTATTTTTGTATGTACTGTAAAAAACTATCTTCAAAGTGAAATTTAACACCTTTAGTCTCTCTTTCTTTTTTTTAGTGCAGATGGGAAAAAAATCTAAATAACTAAACCAGCTCTAAAGTTGGAGTAAGGCAGTGCCAGAAAAAAGTATTCTACGAAATGATAATGTCATAGAATCATTTAGGTTTGAAAAAACCTTTAAGTTAGAGTCCAGCTGTAAACCTAACACTGCCAAGTCCACCACTAAACTGCCATGCTAGAGTGAATCTGAGGAGACCAGAACACTGCTTTGCTTTCCTGCTTCTGGTAGATCTGGGGTTTGATTTAATGCCCTCTGCATTGTGCAGTTTGCAAACTGCATGACTCACCTGACATCCCATTTTGGCATGTGGACAAAGATACCCCTGACTTGTTTTAAAATGAGTTGCTTGTCTTAAAGACAAATTTGAACTCTAAACATCTTAAGTATCCACCTTAGTGGTGAGACTGAGAGACTGTAAAGAAATAAGCAGTGGTATTTACCTTGTCATGTCTTAACTCTTTAGCATTCCCTCTGCTGCTGGTATCCCAAACCTGTGGAGAAAGCATGGCTAGATTTATCACAATCTACTTGTTTTTTCCCCTTATTCTCTGGTTTCCAGCTCATTTCAAGTGCCATTTATTCCTTAGAAATTACCTTAGTGTGTTTGGGGCCTTGTTCTTCCCTCTACCTGCCAAAAACACCCAAAACTTAGACTGCAAGGCTTTGATTGAGGTTAAAATTAAGAAACAGTACCTCTATTACTTAAGTAGCTTTTAACAGAACTACACCTTGGGTTTGTAAAATGGTTGCCCCATTTTGTGACCTGCTCTAAAACAGAGGTACTCAAACATTGTCCCTTCTGTGTACCAGTTGCAGTAGGTATACAACTCCAGCACCTGTGTAAATACAAATCCATCATGAATCTGAAGGAACTAAAGCTGAAGTAGGTGATAAGATAAACAGCAAAACGAATATGGGAACTGTTTTGTAGTAGACTGCAGTCCTGTAATATTCCCAGGCTTTTAAATTCTTCCACATAGAGTGTTCCAACACTGTTTAAGGGATGATTTTCCCATAGACTCTATGTCAGCACATGCACTTATGCAACTCTTCTCAAACTAAAATAATCTACCTAATGGATATCCCTTTGCACAGATCATTTTAATTTACTCTTGCTTTGTGGTTATCTTCTAATTGCTCTTTATAAATTTTTTTTTTTTATTTTCTTCCTCACTCTTAGGGTTTTAAGAAGAATGTTCAGGGGTTTGAGAAGAACATTCAGGAAGAATTTAGGTTACTAGTTTCTCAGACTTGAGCCATTGGTGAATTACACGTCTTATCTTAATGCATCTTGACATATAAGATGTCAAGTGTGATGTTAAGTGATGTCAGTGTTCTGGAGTTTCCCTGGATGTTGCAGAAGTTCGATGCTGCCCCAGGACTCTGCAGATTAGAATTCAGCTGTTTGTAAATAAAGTTCAAACTTATTCAACTTTGGTGTTCTCCTCTGTTAAAGTGAGTGAAAGGAAAGTTATTCCTGCATAAGGACTCAGTGAGGGAAGCTCTTTGATATCAGACTTCCTCCAAGCATTGCTCTTTTCTCTCTTTCTTAGCTGGTTGCTGGGTGTCTGGCTTGGGCATGAGTCCCTCATCTCAATCTTTTCCAGGAGGAGCAGCTCTGTATTGAAATTGTGTCTGATCAGTAATTTTGAGCAAGAACTTCCCTTGTAGGAGTTAACATCTGTGGTTTTACTCGTTAGGTACAAGCAAAGAAGCAGTTAATGTGAAGTCATCTACATTTTGGCTGTAGCAATTGATTTTCCTGTAGAAAGTGAGAGAAAGTAAAAGAATACTTACTTTTTGCCTTGATGAGGAAAAAGCAAAGAGGAAAAAAGGTATCTTGAAATTTGTTAAACTTGATTGTGGGAGAAAGCGGGCTTAATAACTCTGTCTTAAGTAATGCTTAGTGACATAAGCTATTGAGCCTGAAAAGACCAGCAAAAACTCCTGGCTGTATTTTTGTAATTACCTCATCACACTTCTGATAAAGAGTGTGATCCTGTGCATTATTCCAGTAAATGAAGAGCCGTGGTTGGAGGGTGCTGACAAAGGGCTCATACCCAGCCCAAACCTTGTCCCAGAGAAAATCAAGTGGCTGTAGGGCATGAGCAGGACTTTGGTCCTGTGGAAAAATCCTCTTCCCCTGGAGAACTCAGGTGGCTGCTGCCTTCTCCCTGCCTCCTCCATGCCTCTGGCTACCACAGGGTGGCTGTGGGGGCTGTGTGCCTTTCCCGGGGCTCGCAGAGGAGCTGGGGCTGTTTCCTGCTGCGGGGGTAGAGGGCTGGGTGTGCTGTGCAAGTGCCCTGTGGCCACCTTGGAATGTCACTCCTGCCCTGGGCTGCTGCCACCGTGGCCAGGAAGAGGACACCCACAGCACCCTGCTGTCATACCTTGGGTTATTATGGGAGGATCTTGACAAAGCGGTAGCCTGGGGTCTGATTGTTCTCTTATTCTGGAAAATACAGCCTGTTAAACTCTCAGCTGTCTGACCTTCAAAAAACTGATATGGGCTGCTCATCCTTGAGCAGTTCCTCTTTCCTGGGAAGACACTGTCTGAATCCTCCTGCTGTCTTCTCCCAGCTTTGTTTCTTATTCACACCTCATCTTTTTTTGTTTTCGTTTATTCTGATCTCAGACTCCTGCCTGTTTTCTTTTTCTCTCTGATAATTCCCATTTCCCTCTTGCACCTGAGTCCCTCTTTCTGAATTTGAACTGGGTAACACATTTTTTGGTGGTGATGAGTAAAACTCTCATGTGTCCTGAAACCAGAGGAGAAATAACCTGCCCTGTTTCAGTTTCAGCCTGTGGCAGCCTGGCAATCAGCTGCCTACTTGTGGGCACCATCCAGCTCACTCTCTGCATGTGTGTGCAGTGGAGAGAAAGCTGAGAATTTTGGCTACTAAAAGCAAGTCTATGCAAGGTCAGTCTTTTCCAAGGAAGAGCAAAAAATCCCAGTAGTGACACCAGCATAGTCTCCTAGCTAAATTTCATGTCCCTGTTTCTGAAATGCAAAGAAATTTCTTAAAAGTTGTAAGAATTCTTTGAATATAGTTAAAGCATATATCCCCCATGGTCATTCGTAGAAAAATGACTGAGTCATATTTGTTCTGTTTTTTCTAAAAACTCATCCCAAGGGGCAGTGTATATGATCATGTGAAGAAAAGGTGTTGGCAAACTGGGAGTAACTGAAAATGTGGCCTTAAAATAGGAAGTGTGGACTAGCCATAACCAACAATGTGTGTTGATGATGATATGATAAAAATAAAAGGCTGCAGCAAGTAGGGTACTAAAGCTAGAACATGCTAGAATATCTTTTATCCCTGCAGTTTTAATTCTGCTCTCTTTTTCCAGTGTGGTCACTTGGCCAGAACAGAAAGTTATCCCACCTCCTCTGAGTGCATGCACGCAAGGAAGAAAAGCTGAGGTTTTGCAAATCACTTGATGTGTAATTCTTAGCTAAATGCCTTCAGCACTGCTTTGGAACGATGTTTGTTGTGATTTTGTTAAATTGTTTTTCCCTTTTTTATTTATTTGATACTCAATTTTCATTTTATTTTGTATAGCCTTAAGCAGAAAGGCATAAACCTGTCATAATGAGCAATCCAACCGAGATTTCTAATAACTAAGCTAAAGAAGAAACAGCTATTTTACATTTCTGCATTTTCTGCTCTCTCAAATGAAACAAGCATTTGACTGTCAAGAAACTGAAAGCTGGTGCTGCCTCTGAATTGTACTTCTGAACTTAAGTCTCTGTTTCTTGCAAGACTTGTGACTGGTCATTACATTCACTTTTGGTTTTGTCTAGATGGTATAGCATATGTTAATTTTCTCCTCTCCACTCATTTTGAATGTTTTTACAGGTCTTCAATACTGTATGTTACTTGCTTTATAGGCTAACAAGTTGGGAGAGTCTGTAAAGAAACCCAGCATAGCTTTTGCTCAAAGCATTTACCAAATTTTCCAAATCACAAAAAGCTGAAAAATCACAGAAGCAGTATTTTCTGTAGAGTGATTGTTTGCAGTAATTTAGTTAAAGCCAAATGAGACAAAAATAAGCCCCTGGGAATCGTATTTTGAGGAAAATGACTGTGTTGCAAGTGGTGAAGTACTAGCAATGAGAAGGCCAGGGAATCCCCTGTTTCTGTTCCTCTGTTCACCCACTAAATAAATCCTGCCTTACACCAGATAGTAAATTGTGCAAGTACAGAGATGTTCACTTTGCTGTAATTCAGGGTAAATGTTTGGTACATGCCTGTAAAATTATCCATCAGTTTACTACCTACTATTCCTCTTACAGAAATGAGTAATCAGCAGCAAGTTAATTTTCTCTCCCATTAATGAATGTTGTGACTTCAAATGGGGAAAATTCAGTAAAGGTAATATCTCAGTTTTCTCTGGACTCTGGTTATTTAAATTTGGTTTGGATTCACCTTTCAGTAATGAGTAAACTGAGGTGGATTATCCAGCAGACCAACTGTGGAGCTCAAGCAGAGGTTTGTATGTTCAAACTCAAATCTTGTGTTCAAGACCTTAAAGGTCACTCCCGATTTCAGTGGCTGTGATGTCAGTGGGGAAATCCTGCTGCACTTTTGTCTGTCCTCGTGTAAAGGTCTAAAAACGTCAAACAAAAGCAAAGCCATTACTTAGAAAAGTTTAAGGCTGCAGAATAGAAACTAACCACATCTTCTCAGTGACTTCTAAGCAACACCACATTATTTCATCAGCTCCTATTTGTATGAGAACTTCAGCCTGTTCTCAGTCACTGTTTCTTTAGCTTAGATTGTTTTGGTTTTCAGTTATTCTTAAGATGCTTTGTTGACAAACACGGGCTGATCTGTTTCCTAAATAATGAATACCACTAGCACTAATGTTTAAGATGACTTCTAATCCAAAATAATTGGACAGAGTGCCCACCAAAAGTTGCTTATTTGTATTAAGTTTTGGAATTAAGTATCATGCATTTTTTTTCCCCAAGGCTTTCCCTCTGCTTTAACAGATGAACCTAAGGTGTAGAGATTAACCATTTGTGAAGGGCCAGACAGAAATTTTGTGGCTAAGACCAGAAACTGAAGTCAAGTTCCCTGAATGTGTAAGACCCTTTTTCTTTAGAGTCAGGGTGTCTATGCCCACAGTGGGGATTCCCAGTGCATAAGTTGCTGTATCTGGCTAAGGACTGTTTTAAGGGTTCTGTATTTCTAGAGGCTATTGACACCAGCTGTTGATTTTTAAGCCACTATTTACATGATAGCCCACTATTCTTTCTTGCTGCTTTTTTAAAGGCTTGCAAATTAAACAACTTTTCCTTTCAGACTATCTTCCTAACAACAGCAATAAAAAAAATCACAAATTTGTTTCCTGCTTATTTTTGTTTCTCCGTAAAAAAGTCTCACTAAGAATTTTAGCACACCCCACAGTGCTACAGGACTGCCAGATGCAAGTTAACACCTTATTAAGTGCTCTTAGGTAAGTTCTTATGTCTTAATATTGTGGGGATGAGTGAGAGTGCTAAGGAGGGATCCCAATAATTCTTGATAGTAAAACTGTAAACTTTACAGTCAAACTGTAAAAAAAAAATAGGATGGCTTATTTTCTAAGGAGTATCTCCAGAAAAGGAACGAATGCTAAGTGTACATATTTATTTAAAAATAAATTTATTATTGTTTCATGTGTGAACTTGGTATATTGCTATAGCTTTCTGAAAGAATGGCAGGGTTTACAGCAAGTTTCTGGAATCCATCTCCCTTACAATACTTCAGTACTTACATGAATGTTATGTTTGCAGGGCTGTGGACTTTTATCACTCAAAATTCCAGTCAACTCAAGTGGAAGCATTGTCTGATAGTGAGGTGTGTGATTAAGTTCTTGACTCTTAACTGTTCTGTATTGCCTTGAATGTGTTATTGCCTGACCCCAAATGTAATAAACTTATTCTTGGAATCAAACTTGTCCAGTGCAGTGAACATGCACAATGAGCATGTCTCTAGCACCAAGAATGTGCTATTGCTTCAGCAGTTTCTTAAAGCTCCTCAAATAAAGCTGGAAAAACACTCAGCTGAGACAAGCTGACATACCCCTTCCCTCTTCCAGCTTTAGGAGGGTGAATTTTCTGATATTCCCAAATAATGCTGTTGAGCGCAGTCTCTTCTTGAGCACATTACAAGCCAAGATGGAGATTCTCTTGTAAAGGGAACCACAGAGAATTGTGGCTCACCTCCATCTTAGTGAACCCAGGCCAGGAGTTTATGAAGATACCAAACATCTGTTCATAGAGCAGTGCTGTGCATATGGCACTAGGAAGCTCTGGGCTGGAAGACAGCCAGTAACTTTTGTAAAAGTTGAAAGAATGGTGGGTTAGAGGCCTGTGAAGGGGAGGATATTGCAAAAGAGAAGTGGACAGGATTGCTAGAGCATAGAATAGCTGTTAAGGAGAGGGAAAGAAAACCCTTTAGTAACATATAATTAAGCAGTAGCTACTTTGCTATGTATTGTTTTTATAAACCACAATCAGTTGGGGTTTTATCATTTTAGGAGATTCTTGCTGCCACCTTCATTCTCAGCACACTTGAGTCCTTCTCTTCTTTCTTGGCTGAAGAGCTCTGGTTCATCAGCTGCAGTGAATGAACTGCCTGTGTGTAGGTAAGGAGCCAAACACTGGTAAAGGCAGCAAAAAGAGCACCATGTTTATTTATCCCTGGTTTTTGTTATTTCAAATTAATTACAGGGGTGTTTTTGAGGCAGGGTTGTTGACCACACAAATATAGGCTGTTCATAATGCATATAGTCTGGGAGAAACTGTAATTGCTATGCTAAATATAATTTATTCTGTGGTTCCATTCAGCTATATATTTAATTTTATTTTTCCATTCTTCTTCTAGGGGCACTGGCAAACATTCTTCTAAGCAGGGATGGTAATGATGAGACAGTAATTGAGTAAATTATCCAAGTGGCCGCCTTTCTTTTTTTTTCACTTCCTACATTTCTGGTGTCCTCTGGCATCAGAACAGAAGTATGTGCTAGTCCTAGGCTATGTAAATTAAAAGTTCTGTCTACATTGCAATTAAAAACATGTCAGGTCACATGGTTTCCACTTGACCAGTTACAGCAGTGCTGTTTTGCAAATAAGGTTTTAACCATATTGCAAGTGTGAAGCCCTGAACCGACCAAGTCTGTAGTAACTGGGTCACCTGCCAGAGTTTTTTGTGATGTAGGTCATGGGAATATTTGCAGAAGCACAAGTGCTGTAATTGCTGTAGCAGTATTTATGTTGACATTGAAACTTAAAGATGCATATTCAGGAGGCAGAAACAATAGCATGTGTAATGAAGATGCGTAAAAGGAATATAAATTCTAGTTTTAAAAAAATCCAGCCAAACAATGTGGATTTTTGAATTAATGTCATTATTTCAGATTTGTTTCCTAATGGGGTTTTTGCACCCCAAGAATACAGACATTGCCTACTGCTGGGCAAAGAGAACTAGGAGCAGTAGCATAAGAGAGCTCAGGAGTCCCAAAAATCAATCAGTGCATCCCATGAAGGGTTGGGTTGCCATGCAGCTGAGGAGCTGTAGTCTTAGACTACCCTGCTGTGCTGTGGAGGCAGGATGAAAAATCCCCCCCCCAAATTGTCCCAGAGCCCTTGCAGTTTCAACATAAGCAGGTGAAAATGGTAAAAAAGGATAGCAACAGCAATTTCCAAGACAGCATCTGTCATGGAATGGAATACTGTCTTGGAAAGGAACCTCAAGATCATCTGGTTCAACTTTTCTTGGCAGAAGCACAATCTAGACAAGATGGCCCAGTGCCCTTTCCAGCTGAATCTCAGAAGTGTCTAACACTGGGGAAAAGAAAGCTGGAATTAAAGAAGGAGTTAAGTAAAGGTGGAATTAAAGCTTTCCTTGCAGGATCAGCTTTCTCCTGGGAGCCACAGTCTCACTTGGTGGGTCAGGTAGGTTTGAAAGACTTGGGGCAGTTAAAGACTCCAGATGTGAATCAGGTCTCACTACCAATCTCACCATTGCAACAGTCTCTCTGCAGGCTGTTTATAGGGGGTGTGGAGCCTAATGAATATTAATTAAGTGTGGTAGCAGTTTTACTTTAGGCAAATGTCTCTGCTATTAGCATGTCTGAATCTCCTGGAAACAGCCCGCTACAGAATTCGAGTCTCTACAGTATCCCTGCCTTTGGGAACAGATTTGGTTTCTCTCTTACTCTACTATGAGTCTCTAGTATCTCTAAAACTTTGAAGTGTTATTAAATCTGGATTAGTTAACTCTCAGGATTTTGCTTTTACAGGGTAAGAGAAGGTGGTAAGAAAAAACTGAAATAGCTGTCGTTTTAAAAAGTAACCAGCTTCTTTAGACCTATAGATTTGGCTTTTAATCTGCTTTTTTTTAAGCAAATGTTTGTGTATATGGACAGAAATGATTTTTAAATTCAATGGGAACATTGGTCTCAGTTTAATTTCAGTTACATAGATGGTTATTTATGCATGTTTCCTTTTAATGGAAACTCCTGGAAAAGGCACAGTCAGCTCTCTTTGGCTACTTTTCTTGGAGATGAGAGCTCAAGATGGTGCACAGAGACTACAGTTCTGTGCTTTGCACATGGAAATCTTGACCCTCTTGTTCTGGGAGAAGCAGAAAACCAGGGGTACAGGAGCAGTGGGGGAAGCAGGATTTGTGTGCCCTGTGAGGAAATCGTGGTGGTCACCACGAGGGGCATTTTATTGAAACATCACAAAGCTAAGGGTGTTGCTTGCCATCACAGGCAATGGTATCAAGGCCCTTAAGGTACCCCCAGGAGTAAAGCCAGTGGGACTGTAATCAGAGAACTTGTTCCACTGTCTACTTTTATCATAGTGGAGCCTGTAATGCTTACCTTAGAATCTGTGGGGCTGGCACAGTGGAAAGGTTTAGGTAACAGGTGCCTTTCTCAGCCTTTGAGAAACAAGAGAACTGAACAGGTTGACTTTCAGCACTGCTGACTTGACTTGCACCCAGGGTCTTGCTGGAAAATAATCAGAAGTGGAGCTGGGACATCAGTGACTTTAATAATTTGTCTTTTTTACATCTGCCTGTTAAGGAACCTTTCCATAAAGCAGTTGCCTTTTCTTTATATTCAGCTTTATATGTGACATTGCCTTTGTGCTAATTAATCCTTTTGGCCACTGGCTGCTCTCTGTCAGATCTTTCCTGGGTTAGGCCTTCTCCCTCCTCTGGTTCCTGCACATACTTGCCAGAAGCAGCTTGTGGTGTCTGTTGTGTTTCCATTCAACAGGCTGTGTCTAGAGCTGTTATTTCCACTGCACAGAGCAAAAAATCAGTTCAGTTCCTTTTTTTTTGGATATGTATTGCACAAGAGATCTCTTGAAGTTATTGTCTTCTTGGCTTATTGTTCTTTTTAATTAAAAAGAAATTCAGATTGATGTGTGTATTCTTTACTTGCATACAGTGAGTAAGGTACACAGAGTATTTTTTTCAGGCATCTGAAAATGCTCTGAGCCTCCTGGTGCCTGACACATTTACTGTAACTAAGGCACAGTATTTCAGATTGAAAACCCAGAGGTTGTTGTTTGGATTTGATCTGTTTTCAACAATATATTAAGGCTTGCAAGTGGAAATCCTGTGCTGGTGAATGAGTGTGCATCAAACTGATTGTTACATGAGAGGTTAACCACAACATTGATTACAAAAACCATGTCAAACTTTCCCCAAATGTTCTAAAAGCAAAATTGATATGTCATGTAGTAACTGCCAAATGAACAAGACAATGAAATAGCAAAACTCATCATTGTCTGGGTGAGAAATCAAGGGCTTTCAACCCTGTCATTCAGAAAGCTCAGACTAATAATGGTAGCCTTAGTGAGATATAGGCCTTGTTAATGAATCTAAATTGTTTTAGTGCAGCATGGCAGTAAATTGGATGCACATGCACACAGTTCAGACAGCAGTGGGATGAGCAGCCTGGCTGTGGCTTACTCAGAGTTGATTGTGGCCAACAACTGCTGGTAAGGGTAAGGCTTTGCAGGATGAGGTGGAACCTGTGACACACAGCCCCAGGCAATCTTTAAGAAAGGCCTAATGCAGAGCCAGATAACATGTGTAGTGGCCAATTTACAAACCGCAGATGTAGGAGGACTTGATGTGTAAACTTATTCCAGAAGGTGTTACCTGTTTACCTTTGGCCTAAAGAGTGGTGTCACTTTCTGTCATTCCTGAGTGTAATCCTGTAACTGCGCAGATCAGAACTGCAGCAGTCGTTGCATTAGAGGTTGAAAATTAAGGTGTGAGACTTCAAATTAAGAGGAGCTATATCCGGTGGGGCTGTACTGAAACAAGGTACTTTTCTCACCTCTTTAAGGTGGCCTTGTCACTCTCTGCAGCTCCCTGAAAGGAGGTTGTGGCCAGGTGAGGCTCTTCTCCCAGGCAAGCAGCAGTAAGACAGGAGGACACAGCCTAAAGCAGCACCAGGGGATGTTTGTGTTGGACACTGAAGAATTTCTTCATAGAAAGGGTGATTAGATACTGAGTTTGGCTTCCCAGGGAGGTGGTGTATTCACCAACCCTGGATGTGTCCAAGGAAAGAGTGGATGTGGCACTCACTGTTGTGGTCTGAACATTATGTTCAGTCAAAGATTGGATTCTGATCTCAAAAGTCTTTTCCAACCTATTTGATTCTGATTATTGGCTGTAGATACAGTCTTCTGAGATTCTTGAAGCTTAAGGTGATGTTAAGCAGCTTAAACTCCTTGTGAGCCCTGAGGAAAAAGAGAAGTCCTGTAATAAAAACCTGGATGAGTGATTGTCATCCTCTGGATAGTGGATCCAGTTCATGATGACTGGCTGGTGTATGTTGAAGTCGTGGGGAGCAGCAGAATTATTTTGTACAGCATACATTGCCTGTATATTTTTATGCAGTTTTCATTATAAACTAAGGTGCTCTAACAGCTTGCTGTTGCCAAAGGGACAATTCCTATCCTTCCTTCTGCCTCCTTATGTTTTGTGGCTTCCCTTTGAGAACAGCCACAGTGATCTGGCCTATAGAGGTAATCTATTTTGAAAAAAAAAAAAACATTCTGGGCAAAAAAAGGTTGTTTTCTGAAGACATAGCTCCTTTTGCTCATCTTGAGCTCATCTCTTCCCTAAGTCCTCTCCCTACAGCTCTACCATATCAGATGAATCCTGACTGTGTGACCACTTCAGAGGTCACTGATCAGCTTCACTATAATAAAAAGCTTTTATGTAGCACAGTGGAAAATGAAAACACTACTCCATCTTTTTCTTTGCCTGTCAACAGACATTTAAAGTTTTTCTGTTAAATAACACAACACCCAAACTATGATATGTGTTTATAGCACTGGGATGAGTAGAAGGGAATAGGAAGCACCTGAGAGGGCTTGGGGAGAAAGTGCCTGAGAAGTTCTGCTCTGAATACTAACTCTGGAAAGGAAGGAGTGTGAATTAGAAATTTCAGGGAGGTTTATCAATTTCTCTAGGCTAAGAATACAGTGTTATGCTACAGTTCCACGATGTTAGCACTCTGTCAGGAAGCAGGCACCTCTGCCCAAATTTGTCTTCCAGCAACTTGTTCTGGCCTTGGTGCCACCACATTCCTTCCTGCTGGCAGAGTAATGTCTGTGATTGTACATGGAATTGGCTCCATGTACAGAGAAACTGAGCCAGCAGAAAAAAAACCAGTGTGATTTTGTTTCCTCCAGGTTACTTTTATGCATGCTTCTGTATCTCTGAATAAGTGCTTGGAATAGTGTAGGAATGCACAGGAGTGAGTCACCTGGATGGAAGGAGACAGAGGGGACACTGTCTTTTTCTGAGACTACCCCATTTAACTACCGTGGTTTTGTGCTTGGCACTTTCATGTAACAGAGCAGCTCATCCCCTGGAGAAGTTGCATCATGAGTGAATAAGGCAGAAGTGTGGGAGCAAGGAAGTATCTTCTCTGATTTTTATTGGGGAAATTGAGGCTTAGAGAATTAAACAACTTGCCTAAGAGTAGAAAGGCTGACTTGCCAAGAGCCAGATTCCAGTCTCCTGAATCAGCCTTGCGCCTTATCCACAAGACCAACCTTTCTCTATTAGCATTTCCTTTCTCTCCACCCTGTTTTGAGGGAGGCACAGTAGCATTGTTCTATGTCAAACAAACTCAGAGTGTGGGTACAGGAACACTTCCAGCAGAATGACTTGAACAACCTTTGAGTTTATCATTAATCTGGAAGCCATGAGTTTTTTGAGAATGGCTTCTGCATTGGAATCTTCCTCAGAACCAATAACCACAAAAGCTTTAACCATCATAAGTTCTGACAGTGTTTAAGTAAATGCCCTTGAGAATAAAAAATATTCTTCAAACAGCAAAAGGTTTCTTAAGGCATAGAGGATTGGAAATGTCTAATCTGGCAGTAGGTGAGGCTTGAGATAAAGTGGACAAGAAAACAAGACTAAACTTTATTCCTTGAGGAGAGAAGAGAATGATTTTGTTAGTACTATTCTTACTGCTAGCATGATGTACCTTATTAGGAGAGCCATATGCTGAAAGTACCTTAGTGTCTGCTTAACCAGGCCGGTGACAAGGGCCTTATCTTTGATCGAAGTTAGATAGCTGGGAACAGGAAATAAAGACTTAAAGCAGTTTGCCTGTGCTGCTCTCCTGTTAAAGCCGGCTCCATTGGGCAATACCTGTGCTAAGCACCGCTAAAGAGCCATCGTCCTAGGCTTGACAAATACCATGTCAAGCACTGAGTCTTTTGCTGCAGGAGATTTTAGTGCTGGCTTTTTATCCTTTCACTCTACCCTTGCTTGCCCTATGATGTTCCCTGCCAGAGCAGGGAATTCCTTATAGCAATGTAGGTGTTAACTGTGCTAGCACTGCAGCCAGTGAAAAGCAGGAGGGTAGGAGTCATCTTTGGACTTGATAAGTGGAGAGAAGTGGGATCTTAAAACGCTTGCTTTAACTGGAAGACAGGAAGTGAAGCACTGGATCAGACTGGCCTAAGAATTCTGGTATCTTGCCTCTGGCTATAGCCAAAGTCAGCTGACAAAAATAATAGTGAAGCACCTGGCTTTTGTTATGCAATGCTGCAGGAGGGGAATTCCGTCCTGCTTTTTGCAGAGATCTGCATATACCCTAAGCTATGACATGTTCTTACACTTCATGGCAATTGCTGACGAGGTTTCTGTGATTGCCAAAGCTATACTGCAATCCTCTAGTTCACCTCACTCTCCTGGGATAATCCCTGTGCCAGGGATTCCGATCCAGCAGAGCAGAATTGCATACAGGGTAGTCAGGAACAGAGGAATATCCTCATGGTTGCATGACTTTGTGTGAAGCCTCTTCCATTTGCTTAGGGTTTTGCCTTTTTTTTTCTCGGGAAGGTTTCTTGGTTTCCATAGAGTTTAGGAACATGAATGTTTTATAAAGCAGCTATGCTGGTCTTAGACTAAAAGCTCCTGTTGTCCCACTGTTGTGCTTTCCCCTGGCCTTTGCTTATGGCTACTGCTAGAGAAAAATAATCAAGAAAACCTCTTTTCCATGCTGTCCTTCCTCCAATCACTTTTTTCAGGATCTTCCTGAGCCACATCTAGTCTGTGTATTCTGATGATGGGAGCTCATAGATTTTACACAATGACACTCTTTGCATATTTGGTTGTCCTCTTACCACAAGTTGTTTTCATTTGAAGGAAGAGAGGTAAAGTTTTTGGGATGCTATGAGAAGTGCAGTCCGTTCATATTTTTTCTTAAAAATAATACGAAGGAGCATTTTGTACCAAAGACACTGGTGTGTATGTGAAATACCACCTCAATTTCAAACGTGCAATCTTGAGGATTATCGCTGAGTAGCCTGTTCCTGCAAGCCCTAAGAGTTAGAGTTCAAAAGAGCTAGGGAAAAGTAGGGAATGTTTATTATGTTTTAGTCATAACACAGTATTTGTATTGCCTGGAATACTGCCCTTAATTTCACTTCTGTTTAGATTATGTGCCCTACAATAACACTTTCCTTCTGAAGAAATAAGTAGATACTTCTGTTTTGAGCCACAGCCTCTCTGGTCCCCTGGTCTGTGTTAACTCAGTACTGTTATAGGCTAGAGAAATATGTGGGAACTAGGGATATAAACTGTATTTAGGGAAGCAACTAAATTAATTCTGAGATGCCACAGTTTTTACTATCAGAGATTTGGAAAACCAGCCTGAAGAGAAGTAAGGAAAAGTATTTAGTCACTTCATACATCTATACTCACAACTTGCTTTACATCCAAAGTCAAAAGTCACATCTACAGCTTCAGCTATCCCACAGGAATTGCACCCCTTTCCTTTTAAAAATCCTGTCCAGGTCACCTCTGTGATCTGCAGGGGTGCCCTAAAACTGGGAGCATTTCTCTGGCTGTTCAGCCCTGTGAATAAAGGCTTGTACAAAACCTGCCCCACCAGATTATCAATTAAAAAACTGAAGTATCTTCTAATATGAGATGTTGACTCAAGCTGATTGTTTGGATGAGACACTTAGCTGAGAGAATTCAGGTTGTGTGTTTTCCTATTTACTGCCTTTGTTGTAGAGCAGCACAATTTTATTTGTGGTCTCTGTCAGTTCATGCTTTGGGGTCATGCGTGCTTATGTAGGTGAAGTCGAAATTTGATTTAAAATATTAGACCCACTTGCCTGCTCAGTTGTTATCAATCACAGGGAATCCAAGAAATCCCCAAAGATGTAGAAGTCTAGTCTGAATTTCTTATACTTTTAGGGCACTGCTAGTTTATATCTTTTGTGTTGTTTTGTTTTTTTTTGTGGGAAGGAAAATAAGAAATTAAGTTCTTCTGGCAAGAAACTAACCCACAGCTATGGAATTATTTTATTATAACATCTGAATAATGTAGTTTTTCTTCTCTTCAATCATTTAAAGCTAATGTCACTGACATTTTGATTATCCTGTGTTCTCCGTAGGAGTCTTCTACTCCATTTTCAGTTAGAAGTTTGACAGGGGTGCAACAATCTTACCATATGACAAATCATGAATCTTCAATAAGGAAAGTTTTGCTTGTGGGGTGGAGAAAGATAATTTTTGTTTACAGGAAATATGAGGATACTTGAGCAAAACTAAGGTTATAAAGAAAAGTCCTGTTGAGATGGACTGCAGAGCAGGAAGAATAATAAGCATTTGGCAGCCTCTTGTGCTTAGTTACAAGGCTTGGTGTATGAATTTGCAGATTATAGAACAGCACCTTCAGCTGTGCTTCATTTCTGTACATCCCAGTAACCTTACCTTTGAAAATAGGACGGAGGGGGGGGAAAGCAAAAACCTATTGGTTTTGTACCTCACTTGAGTGTTCTTTCAGGCTTTTCTTGTTCCTTTATTAACCTTTCTTTTTCAGGGATGCTGAACAGGATGCATATTCACATGGGACGGTTTGATCCACTCCCAGATGAAAGATTTAAAAAAAAAAATTATATTTTGTTGTTAACTAAGCAGTCTTACACCACAGCTAGGTGTGGCCTTCCTGTTCCTTTGTGTTCCTCTTTTTCAGGTGGTTTTTAATTTTCCCCCAGATTTATTTGTTTGTTACTGACCTCTCCACCTGCTCCAAACATGGGGCTGTGGGGCTGTTCCTAGTGTCCAACTCCTTTGCTTCATCTCACTATGTCAGGGCCAAGCTGGGAGATGCAGGATCTGGGATGCTTTGAAGGCTTGGTAGATTTAGAGCTGATCATTGTGACTCAATGAACTTGTTGGTGATTAGTTCTTACTTTACCTGCAAAATTGGTCTATCCCTAGTACGTACAGCTTAGTTATTGAGTCACTGAATGGGCTGGAAGGGGCATTCAGAGCCCGTCTCCTTCCAATCCCCTGCTTTGGGTAGGAATATTTTCCACAAGACTAGGCTGCTCCAAGCTCCCTACAGTCTGGCCCAGAACACTTCCAAGCATGGGGCATCCTCAGCTTCTCTGGGTAGCCTTGTTCCACTGCCTCACCACCCTCACAGTAAAGAATTCCTTATCAGTATCTAATGTAACCCTGCCCTCTGTCAGTTTTGAACTATTCCTCCTTGTCCTGTCACTACAGGCTGTGGTAAAAATCTATCCTTGTCCATCCTATGAGCCCCATAAGGGGTTTAGGTAGGTGCTGGAAGGCTGCAGTACAGACTTCCCTGGAGTTTTCCCTTCTCTGGGCTGACCACCAGGCTCCATGCGCCCGAGAAAAAGATGGTTAAGGAGAATTGGTCTTTCGAGGCTGGGAGAGCAAGGGTGTTGGAGCAATGCTGTGCAAGGGTGAGGATATGGAATGAAACAGGCTCTTGGTGTATCTGCCGTGCTCTGAAATCAGAGGAGTTGAACATTTTCCTCTGTACTTTTGGCTGCTGGGCAGGGCAGGACCAGAGGACAGACTTGTGCCAGCCCTGCCTGCGTAGTCCCGGAGCGGGGTCTGCCGGTGCCGGGCAGGACCAGAGCACAGATCTGTGCCAGCCCTGCCCGCACGGTCCCGGATCGTGGTCTGCCGGTGGCGGGCAGGACCAGAGCACAGATTTGTGCCAGNCCCTGGGAGGTGTGCGGGCCCGGGCCGGAGCCCCGCGGCGCAGAGGCCGGAGCGGAGCTGTCAGCATGGCCGGTGAGCGGCGGGGATGGGCGGTGGGCGCGGGCGGCGGCCCCGGGGGCTCCGAGCGCTCTGCGCCCGCCCTCGCTGTTCGCGTCGGGTGTTTGCGCTGCGAGGCTGAAGCAGCGATGGGGTGTTCGGATGAGGCGCGGTGAGATCTTAAAAGGCTGTTCCGTTTCACATGGATCTCTTAAGGCTTGAAGTCGTGGAGTGGGAGCGTTTGGGTGTTAAATAAGCAGGAGGGTCTGGTGTCTGGGCTGGAGACGACGGGCTGGAGGTTGGGTGATGCTCAAAATCAGGGTCCCGTTTACATCGGAACTCGGCTGTGAGAATGCAAATGAATGAGAAATATTGATGGGCAAATGCAAAGTAGCGCAGATAAGGGATCGTGCTTTGAGTAATTACAACAAAAAGCACAATTAAGTTTCTAGAGGCTAAATTAAACCGAGTTCGTCATCGTTTCGGGAGGCGTCTTCTTGTATCTTTCTCAGGGTCAAAAAAACCCCTAAATTTAAAACTTGGCTATACTAATTAGAATAGTATTTCTAGGCAAAGCTGCTTTTCAGAACCTGAGTGTGTGTGTGTTCCGTTCCCACTTAGCAAGGTACGAACTTTCACTCCTGATAAATACATAGGTGTGCTATCAACATGGAGAGAAAACAGCTGGGCTTGTGCTTTAAATGTTATGATGTATTTTAGAGTGAGGAAAGACCAGTTTTGGTTTGGTTTTTTTTTTCTTAGTGTCTTTATGTATTTTCAGTGTAGTTAGGAACCAGATAAGGAATCTTGTCAGCGGAGGAAGTCTATAACTTCCTGGTACTAGCTAGCTTTTGTCGAGTGGTGGTTTTTTTTCTTTTTCTTTTTTTTTTTTTTTCTTTTAGTTGCCGTTTTGTAATGTAACACGACAGTGAAGAGGAAGTTCATGAATGTTGTTTGGTCTCTGTTAGAATTTGTGCTGTTTATAGGGCCGTAGGTAGATTACTGCTTTTTCAAATCAAACATGTTTCGTTTCCAGTTTCTTTTGCTTAAACTGGGGTGTGCTATAACAAAGCTTTTACTATCCTCCCTCTTTGCCTGAGGCGTTGCAGAAGGTTACAAGCGGATAGATTCGTGCTTTTTAGAAATGACAGACTGAAGGCCACCAGGGATTTGTTCAGAGCAGTGACATCAGAGTTAAAGGGCGACGCTTCTCCCATCTGGGTCTCGTTGCAGTCACCTCGGGCCGGACGGTTTCGGGTGATACTTTCACATCTTCCACAGAGACCCGCAGCTGCTCTGCTTTCACACGCAGATGTTGATGGAGAGTCTGTTCACTGAGCACTCCTGGCTGTGCAAGAAAATGACAAATTGGGCAGTTCCTCCACAGCCTGCTTGCTTGGAGCAAAGGAAAGAGACAGACCCCTTTATCAGGTTGTCACTTTGCTTGGTGGCAGTGTGTCACACTTCCTCCCTCATGGCACAGGCTGTGTTAAACTTTAAAACATCATGGGTTTCTTGTCATGGTGATATCTGATAGAAGTCTGTTCTGAGTTTTAGAGATTGTCCTTTTGTTCCTCTTTGTATTGCTCAAAATGTGAGAATAAAACACCCTTCAGTTTTTGAACAAGCATAACTGGCTGAACTCTCAGAGCTGTTCCTGCTTCTACCTCTTTTTCTTGCTGAACTCTCAGAGCTGTCATTGCTTTTACCTCTATTCCTTGCATATATAATTGGAACACTTGATCTCCTATATTCTCTTTAAAATTATTCAGTGTTGTATTCGGGGCAGGAGGGGGAAAAAGCAATTCAATAATGAAAGAATGGCAGGCAGGTTATAATGCGTAGTACGATGTTTCTATTGCTAGCATGTGTATAGGCAATTAGAATTAATTACAAAGACAAATTAAACTCTTAAGAACTTAGATGAAGGATTAGCTAAGTTTTTTTCTTCCATTTCAAATGCTTTATGGAGTAGTTGTGGGCAGGCAGGTAATAAATACGAGCAGCTGTGCATTTCTCTTCCAGAATTAGCGAGAGTTTGGGTTTTGGCATATCTCACATTTGTTTGACAAGCAAAGCAAGACCTGAGGACAGGTCTGTAGTGACTGTGTGGGAGCTAACAGACCTCTGTGTGTGTGAGAGAGAGCAGATTGTGAAACAGTTAAGCTGTGCCACTTCACAAGCACATTGCTGATTTACAGAAACAGGGAGCGCTGGACACTTGGCTGCAGAGTGCTGGTAATACCTCTCATTCACACAAACACTTCTGTGTGTTTCCTCTCTACACAAAACATGATGACACTGATAATCACAGCAGCGTTGATAACATGATTCTTGAACAGAGAGAGAGGCAGCCAAGACAAAATGAAGTTTAATATTTATTCTCTGGAGGCTGCTGCATCACCAAACTTTACTTTCCCACAAACACACCTACTGCTGAGCGGTGGGTTTACCTTCAATCACATTTGTTACCACCATAGCCCTGTAAAGATCACTAAGCCCAGAGTTTTACAATAAAGGGCTCTTGAGAGGTGAGAAAATAGCCTTCTCAAGTGAGTATTAATAGAACCTGAAGGGAAATCGGTGGTTAAAGCAGCAACAGTTAAAGACCTCAAAGGACTGCGCTCCTGTAGTTTCAAGCGGTGAGGCTCTGGCTAGTTTTGACAAATACATAACATCTGTGGGTGTCCTGCACGTCTGGTTAGCAGCTATGTAAGCATGAGAATCTCCCAGTAAGAAGATTACTAGGCACTTTGCTGTAATGTTGTCATTTTAACTTGTAAATCAGATTTTTAATTTAGTATTTGAATATGTCTGTATTTGTGCTGATCAATGCAACAGCATAAGTAAATTTCTGTGTGGAAGTTAAAACAGCCATGTACAGATGTGTGAGCACGCTTTTGTGAGAAGCTCAGACTTCTGCTCTTTCTGAAATCAGCTTTACATAATTTCTAGGCTTTCTTGTTATCAATGCCTGCATTCCCCTTCCCTTTTGCTGGATGGACTTGTTTTCCGGAAAGAGAAAACATGCAAAGCTCATCTAAAAGAGGATTAAGAGCTGGGAAGTATCTAGAAAAGAGACTGTCCTCCTGAGTAACTGCACCTAGTCTGGTGGCTAATGTGTGTTTAATGTGACAGCTCATGGCTGGTGATCAGAAAGTTATTTAAAATTTACCTGATGGGAGGCGATCACTTTGGAAAGTGTGTTTTGACTGTTAGAAAGGTCTGTAAAGAGTCCTGAACCACAGTTCCCAAAGGTTTTGACCCCAAACACAGTCTGAAGTGGAAGTGCATTGTGCTTTTGAAGGTTGTGCAGAGGCTCCAATTGTTGAAGACCATCCCAGCACAAGAGTGGCTCTCACACGGTGGCGGATGCAGTTCCACCACTGCCTGTAGGTGTGTGGCAGATAAATGTGCATTCAGGTCAGACTGAGGTGACATCTCAGATGTCATTCTTTCCATCCATCCCTTCTCTGCTGTTCTTGATTACTTTATCTTTTAGGTTTTAATATTTTCCTACCTTGGGTATGAAGTGCTGCAGCACTGGAAATGTTTTGGGATCAACAAATCCCAGGCATGAAGTTCAAGCTTTGTGTTGGTAGGTGTGCCTAAGCCGTTGTAGGTGCAGCAAAAGAGAAGCTTTTATTATGGAGCTAGGATTAGAATCCACCTCTTTGCCAAAGCCCGTGTGCTGTGGACTCACAGGCAGCACAGACCTTGGGCAAAAGGAAGTAGGGGTTCTTTTACCCTTTCAGCACTTTCAATATATTTAATAACTGTTTTGATTATTATGTTGAAGTCCAAGCACTTTTTTTTTCAGTGCTGTGCCACAGGATATTGTCTGTCCTGTTTGTTTGTGATGCTCAGCCTTGCTTGAGGAGGATGCTATTACTTGAAGATGACAGAGAGCTCAGTAGACATTTCCATAAGCTACGTTCTTCTGATCGTGTAGCACTGTGATGACTCAGCTTCAACAATATTTACTTAGCCTCTGTTGTTTGTTTTTCACATGCCATCCCACTGTTGTCACTGTTTGATTGACTGTCCTGTTTGATGTTCTCAGTGAGATATATTAAATACCTTGTTACTGTCTGGCAATAAAACATCACTTGAAAAGTACTTAGGCTCTTGCTAAGTTAATGTCTTTCTAACACACCCCCCCCC
>VWYI01003901.1:168025-243666 GCA_013399455.1 Anthoscopus minutus
CCCCCCATTTAAGAGTTCTGCTGTCTCTTATTCTCATCTATCACTCTGTGTTTCCTGGAAACTTCCCTTCTGACACCAGCCCAAGAGCTTTTCTGAGGTTTCATTGTCTGGGGAGATACTGCAACTAGAAACCAGCCCTGTGGGAGATGGGCAGCTCAAAATGTAGAATTCAATACAAGCAATCAGGTGTTTTTTGAGCTCACAATGATAATGTTCCACCCAGTAGGATGGGATTTTTTTTTGCATAATTTGAATAGTTTCTGCTGCACTATGATAGGAACTAAATCAATCAATTCTGAGCAAACATCTTCACTTTCAGAGGATGCTTAAGCAGTTGGCAGTTCCAGTGCTCCGACAGGACAGCCATTCTTGAAACTGTATTATTCCTAAAAATGTTAACCATTCCCTCAAAATATTGATTTGGGTTTTATTTCTTTCTTCTTTCATCAGACACATCTTCTATGATGGTTATGAGAAGCTATGTTCTAGATGAGATGGAGGGAACGGTGTCTTTTTTTGCTGATTACTTCCATGGCATTGATACCGTGGATTTTTCCTCCAAATCTGTTCTCTTCCCTTGTACCCCACCTTCAACATGTGCATGTACATAAAAATAGAGTAGATTTTCTGATAAGGTAGACCAAGTGGAAAAATGGTAATGTAAATCAAAAGTCTAGAAATTCTAATTCTTGCATCTTCTGCTGCTTTTTAAGGTCTACTGTGTCCTAACATTGCAAATATTTTATTTTTAAGGTGGCCCTGAGCCCTACATTGAAATATTTGAGCAACCCAGGCAAAGGGGCATGCGTTTCAGATACAAATGTGAGGGAAGATCAGCAGGCAGCATTCCAGGAGAACACAGTACTGAAAACAATAAGACCTTCCCTTCCATCCAGGTAAACACCTCTTTTATCCGGGAATTACCATTGCCCGCATTACCGTGGTGCTCGTAGCTATGTGTTGGACTCTGCACAGTAAATACAATGCTTTTCATCTCATATTCTGGGATTCTTTCCTTGGCATGCAAATGGAGTTGCAGCAGAGTGGGAAAAGAGTTACTTGCTCCTGGTCACGAAAAGATTTGGTTTACAAAAAGAGGAGAAGGTGCAGAGGTGGTTTACAAAGTGCTGCTAGAGGGGACGCAGTGAAGACTCAAGGTCTGGGAGCCATGCGTTAGCAGCTTTCTCTGTGTGCACATTTGCTCTGCTTTCTTAGTTAGGTGACGTGGGTTTGGACTGCAGCACGAATTTTGGGAGAGTGTTGAAGGAATTTGCCTACAAAACGTGGAAAGGCTTTGAAACGTTGCTGGGCACAACATGAAAGAAGGCGCTTTGTACGAGCGAACAATCGCCCGTCACGCGGCGAATGGGCTCTGCAAAAGACACCAGCGTGAAGTGTGTGAAGTCAGAACTTAAAAATGAGCTTCTGAGAAAGGGGAATTGAGTCCTCAGAGCATCTGCAGTGATTGATGAGTTGGGTGGTTGCACCATGGATGGGTTGGGAAATCCAGAGTGAAGGGGATCAAGAAGAGCCCGGGGAGCTGCGATCAAAGCAGGGACAAGGATAGAGAGAGTGGAGCTGGAATGGAACCACTTGGGCAGTAGCTTTCATGGGTTGGACAAAGGAGACCCTGGACAGGTAGGGTAAGAGAAAATAATTTCTGGTCTCCTCTATGATGTTTGAGTTGCCAGTGTTTCCTTGATCCCTTTCAGTTTGGAGGAAGCCTGTCAAAGCTGAGATTAGAGGAGAAAGCTTAAATTTAAACGGGAAGTTAAGAGCACTCTCCATCTTCCTGCCCAGGAACAGAGGCTGTGTATCTGTGGCTACAGAGTGTGCAAGTATAAAACAACCAACGTGGAGCCCAAAATGGAGTCTCTGGAATCACAGCGGGAAGCGAACCAATAGATTAGCTTGTGACAAATGTGGCAAATACCAGATGTTTTATGCTGAGGCACAAAAGCTCTTTAAGAGGGAGGGTTTGAGAAGGAGAGTGTTGGCAGCCACCTGTTGAGTGGTAGAGTTGAGTCTCAATTGCATAAAGCAACTGTGGAAGCTGGTCCAGCCCTGGAACCAGAATTACTAAGAGGAGAAGCAAAGAAGGTTTCCCTTTGACTATCACAGTGCCAGATTTGGTTAGGGAATGCAGGAAATGGAGATGGTGCCAGACTCATTTTTTCAGCACTCTGCCAGTTGAACAAGGAACTGTGTGGGCTGTTGGAAAGAGTAGAAACTCTCAGCCTGTGTCAGGGCACAAGCTGAATGGGCTGAATTAAGCTTTGATTCCTCTTTTCTTGGACTGTGCTGTGCATGAAGGCCAGGCAGAACCCAAAGGGGAGACGGGACATGGATATGTGACTATGCAAGCCTGGCCAAGTTTGTTCTTTTGAAAGGTGACTATTGATGACAGAGCTGATTGTACTGATAGCAGGTGATTTCTAGGTGAATTCCTGCCTCCCTGAAGCCTGTGGGAGGCTTTAGTGCTGATTAGGTTCCAGGGGAGTCCCCTCTAGAGATGGAAATGTGAAGAGAGGGGTCAGGAAGAGATTAAATTTCATGATGTGGTTTTGAAGATGAACATCAAGGGGGAACTGGAGAACCAAAAGCAACTAGATCAGGCTTCATGTTCATGGGACTGAGTGTGAAATGAGGGAGAAATGATGTAATGGTTTAAGAAAGTGAAGGAGCAGTGGAAGTATCATTTTAAGGGTAAAAAGTAATAGTGACTTGTATGAAAACTGAATAGAGTCAAATTGGACATTGATGCAAACAGAAGATGACAGGTAAAAGAGCACAGTTCAAGTCAAAAGGTTTGAGGTGTTGACTAAAAAAGATTGTGATGGATCCTTGGACTCTCAGGGGGAGGAAAGAAAGGGAAAGAGAGGAACTATGGAAGTGGAGGAGGAGAGCTCACCTCTTCACAAGCGTGTGCCTGAGCAAGCCTTGTATTTGCTTTCAAGCTTTTATGTGTCAAACAATTTAGGCCAAACTGTTTTTCCTCCTTTTTTGTTTTTCTTTTACACTCCCCCACACTCGGTGACTTCACTGGTAGCCCTGTGCTTGAGGTTGCTTTTATGCACCTGAGAAAGGAGCACTGAATTGGCTGATGACTGCTGTGAAAGCTCTGGTAGAAGCCTGAGACTTTGGTGCTGCCCAGCTTGAATGTAAGATTGAATACTCATCTGAGAATTGGTTGGGGAAAAAGCCCAACAGCTTCAGAGGGGATTGTGTCATGCTGTATCTGTTAAGATCCTCTTTCACTTAGTGTTCCATGTACAGATAGTGTCTTCCTCCATGAGGCTTTATGAATTTTTTTCCTAAAACCTTTGGAGGTAGACTTCTTCTTCAGGCAGCATTTCTGTATGGTCACCTGTGTAGCTCTGGTGTTTCTTCCAGGGAGCATTTCAGGATTAAAACTTTTTTTCTGCAACAGGTGGGGCCTGATACCTAAAATCTTGAAAATATCCCGCATTATTTTTGTAGATTCTGAACTATTTTGGAAAAGTAAAAATAAGAACTACATTGGTAACAAAGAATGAACCCTACAAGCCACACCCTCATGATCTGGTTGGAAAAGACTGCAGAGATGGCTACTACGAAGCTGAGTTCGGGCCAGAACGACGAGTCCTGTCGTGAGTAATGGTGTTGCTTGGCAGTTTGATTAATTAATGCCAGTGATTTACTAATCTTGTGTTATAAAACTCATGCTAATGATTAAAAGAGCAATTAGAATGCTGTCTTCGCTGTAGTTTACTAATCCATCTCTGGGAACTTCCCATGGAAGTATTTCCTTCTTTTTTCAATACTACACTTGCACTTTTTCTTTTCTGTCACCCTTTTCTTTCCTTTGTCCATTCCCCAATGTCTGTCTTCTTTTCCTTTCTCCCACTTAATTTTTTTAGCTTTGTTCATTAATACATCTTACTCTTGAGCATGACTCTTTCCTACATGTAAAAATTATGAGTAATAGAAAGGATAACAGCATTAGAATTTGTACTTCGTGGTAATGAGAGAAGTTCACATCTTCCATGGAAATTATATTTGGATTTTCTGGAGAAAGTTTGTAGAGTCTGAGTATCATGTAATCTGGAAGACAGTGGTTGTGACACATCTCAAAATGTGTTAGTAGCTGTCACTGTTCTTGCTTGTTGTTTGGATTGGGGTTTTATGAGTGAAAATACAGATTCTGCTCAGGCTCAGCTCTGAAGAGTAAGTGTGCCAGGGAAGGATCTGCTGGTGGATGCAGTGAGGAAAGCTCAGGGTGTGTACAAGATGTTTCTCAGAGCTATTAAGAATATCTCAAATACAGTTGCATTTGATGGTGTTTCCTCTAAGTTTACCAAGTCTCAAGTAATGAAATAAAGGCAGAATAAGCTGCAGCAAACATGGAGTGATTATTGCTGGAGAGGGGAATTTAGAACTGGCAGGCTGTTTGTGGTTCACAGTTTGCAATATAGGAAATACAGAAGTAGGCTATTGCTTTGGGGTAAGCATAACTGAGCTGGGAAGAAAATTGGGTAAATATTTCAGTGTATAAGTAGCTCTTACACACAGTGCTTAGGCCAATGGGATTGTGTTGGTGAAATTACTCCATGTTTACATGAGTTTAGTCAGTAGGACACTATTAAAGGAGAGAGCTGAAGACACATCTGTTTTGAAGGTGGTGATTGCCTGATGGTGAAATAAACAGTGGAGATGCTTCTTCAGCATCCAGCCCAGGCTCAAGGGCTCACGGATGTGCTGCAGTGTGTTCCCGTGGCATGGGGCACGCTGACTTGCAAACATCTTAAACCTCTAGCAGGACCTTGCACCTCTTTCTGACCATCCACTCACCAGCTTCCCCTTTGTCTTCTCAGATCAGGCTTCTTCAGCCAAGGTCAAAGGAAGTCTGCTGTTCTGGCCCATCCCACTTCCTCCCTTCAGTGCTGTGCTTGCTGATCCAAAGCAGAAAAGCCTGATTGCTTAACTCCCTTTCTGGCTCTGTGTTCCCATCACTGAGTGCAGGAAGACAGTGATGGTTGTTTCTCCTCTTGGCTTTTGGTTGCACAAGGTTCAGTGTGGAGGCACGAGGCGAGCCTGTTAGAGAGGCCATTGCAGGATGTCATGCCTAGAATCACTGGGATGCTCTGCAAATATTTATTTGCAGATTGTGATTTCATCTCCATTAGATGTTTGCATCAAAATCCTGTCCTTTGGCATAATGTCACGCCTCTGTTTCACATCAGGCACTGGTGCTTGTTTGCTCCATCCATGAATTCTCAACATTTTTAGGATATGAGCCTCTCGGTTTCCTACACTATAGTAAGTGGGCTGCTTTCATTTTATTGATAATGTGAAACTGTGAGCTTTGTGTTTGACATTGAAGATCCTGATGGGAGGAGGCTCGACACATTCCCTTTGAAATGTTTCCAGCATCGGTACACTCATTTTTTTTAACAAATCATTGGTTGCTTTAAGATGAAAGAACAGTATGATCCATAATTGGATCTGGATGTTTAAAGTCATTTTCCTTTTTGTGGTTGGTGACTCAATCTTCACATTCTTCTCTTCGAGTCCATGTTGGAGAAAAGCCTCATCCAGTACTAGTGGGCAGGAGATGTCCTCTGTCAATAGTGTTTCTGGCTCTTTACTCTTGCTGAGCATCCCAAATTGAGGAAAAATCCAATTTTTTTTTTCCCTCAGTAGAAGTGGAATTATTAATCACAGATTTTGGGCTGCTCTGAGTAATTACTCTGCTTTCTACTGTTCACAGTTCCCCGTGTTTTTAAGTTCCCAAGCACTTTGTTCTGCCTGTGGTATAATGATCTTTGTACTGCTGCCCAAACTTGATCAGAGCCCTCCCTGGCCGAGACATCAAGGCAAGAGTGTGAAAGTCAGAGCTTGTGGGGCTGCCTGTGTACTCAGATTTTTACTTCCTAGTTTCCTCTCTCTGCAAGGATGATATCATCACTTTTTTAGATGTTTTTCATTTTTTCTCTCTCCCTTCCTACTTCTCCCTCTCTCTTCTCGTTATCTCACTTGCTTCCTGTCAGCGCCCATCGATGTGAAACCCCACAGCCCTGCAGGGGCTCTCAGCAGTTCCTCCTCTGACCCAGCCTCTGCTTGGGCATGGTTAAACACACACTTTCACTGTGACAGCACAGCCTTAGAAAACATTGATTTATCTGAGAATTTCGGGCTGCTGAAAAGCCTCCTGTCCACAAGAGGCTTCGTTTGGGGGTGTAATAAGGAACTGCCCCTGTTTGTGGACTTTGAAGTGTGCTTCAAACAATCTGTGGAGTACAGTGGCTATTCTGAGGGGGGGTGGGGAATGATGTGTGATGTGATCAAGCCCTAAAGAAAGTACTTTCTCCAGAAGCAGGTGGAAATAGGATTGCTCATCAAGGTACAGTCTCAATCTGAATATCAGTAGCCACAATATGAAGGCAAAGTGCTTTAGTGAATTATGAGATGCTGCTGTTTTTAATTTTCCCCTAGGTCACGTCATGTTCAGTTTGCAGAGGAAGCCTGTGCCTTCCTCTAGTGGGCAGAGGTTCTGGAAGTGGAGCCTGATGGCAGAGGGTTTGTGGACATGGCAGACAAAGGAGTTGAGGGAAATTAAATTTAACATCATGCTAGGATAGTCCTGTTCAGAAGTGTACAAGCACTCTTGGCAGGAGCAAGGGGTATCTTTAGGTGCAGTAAGATGCTCTTTTGCTGAAGCAAAGAAGGTTTGTGGAGTTTCAAAGGAAGGGAAATGGCTGGGACTTCTGGAGAAAGATGCCTGCTGGCACAACCCATCTTCAGAGCTTATTGTAACATCATGAAACACAGATTATTTTTATTTTTTCTTTTTCTTTTTCTTTTTTTTTTTTTTTTTTTTTTTTAAATTNACTCAGCTTTGATGATGTCATGGTTTTTCCATGTGGGAAAGAGTCAGCCTGCCTGGGACTCCCCCCACCTCCTACATCAGGGTGACCTGCACTTTTATGCAAATCAGGAGGAGTTGCAGCTCTTCAGAACTTTTCCATAACTATGTGAGATTTAGAAACCTGTTTTGACCTGTTAAAAAAACAACTCTTTATAATACTATTTAAAGACTTACATTCCCTGCTAAAAGCAGGGGAGCAAATCCTTTTACTAGTACAAATTACAAGGTTTATTGATTGCAGAAATGATTGTCTCTATAAATCACCCAAGACTGAGTATCTGACTTCTTAATCACTGTAAGTTTATTGCTGAGTAATATTCTTCATAATGTAAGCGATTTAGAATTTTATTTTAGTTTTTTTGTTGTTGTTTTTTTGTTTGGTTGGGGTTTTTTGTTTTATTTTTTTGCTTCTGTGTCTGCCCTTACTTTAGGAAAAACAGCATCTCTGCTCTTCAGGTCTTGTACACCCTTCTCAAAAGAAACTTTTTAAAATTTCTTACACTGGATGTTATCACACTAAATACCATGACTATTTTATATCATAGTCCATACTGAAGATGTTATTAGTTGCTGAAATCTTGCCACATATGCTTCAGTTTTCAGAACTTGGGCATTCAGTGTGTGAAGAAGAAAGACCTGAAGGAATCCATTTCTTTACGAATCTTGAAGAAAATTAACCCTTTCAATGGTGAGTGGAAGTCAGCTGGTTCTCTTGGCAGGTTGATGGGGTTTTGTTTGTCCTGTCCTGCCTTTGCTTTTGTGTTGGAGCTTTACTTTTTTTCCAAAAAATCTTTCTGAGAAGCAGTCTTTCCCTGCTGTGTCCCTCCCAGTCTTTCTTCCCAGTTATCACATGATGAATCTATTTGAATAATTGCCCTGTTTGTTTTTTTTTTTTTAAATACTGAATTTTTGTAATTCCCAGCAGAAGTCTGAGTTGCTGCTTGGACACAAGGAATGGGATAGCAGCAGAAACCTTTCCTGGAAACTTCTACAAGTGTCTTGGGAGTTGGATTTCCCCAGTTTTGGCAGTGATGAGAGTAAAAGACTGAATTAGCATAACTCTCCAACATCTTAAGCCAATACAAATCCCACTTGCCACTTTCTCATCTTTTCTCTTGCCGTGTTTTTTGTGACCAGGTCAGGAGGCTGGTAGCCCCCTGGGAACTGCCCCTCACTTGATTTCACAGCATGGGAGCTCAGCAGGATTGCAGTGTCAAGGTTGGGTTGGACAGGGCTTGGAGCAGCCTGCCCTCGTGGGAGGTGTCCCTGCACTTGGCAGGGGTTGGAACGAGATGATCTTTCCAGCCCCTTCCACCCCAAACCATCCTGTGATGCTGTGGTTGGGCTCATCAAGGTCAGAGGCAGGACCTGCTGCTGCAGAACCACACCTGTGAGGGCTTGCCCACAGGGTTTTGTTTGATGTGACTGATCTCTTTGTGGGCTGCTCTCAGAAGGAGTCATCCTGCTCTTCCCTCCATCCCTGCTCACACACTCCCACCCACCACTTTCCTCACACCACCACACACAGGGGCTGCGTGGCCCCGTGGTGAGTTGCTCCAGTGGAAAACCAACTTGAAAACAAAAAAAAAGAGAGTGGTTTTCCTTCAGATCAACTTGCTAAACCAACTCCCATCACAGCAATTTAACTGCCAAGTTCTTTGCACAGAGGGGGTGGGGAACACACTGCAAAGTTTTGGGCCAGCTGGTGTGGGACCAGCAAGTGCAGAATGCAGGCATTGCTGCGGGAAATCAGATAAAAAGCATAAATACCCCCAAATTATTGGCTAAGCAGTGTCAATGTAGACATGTATTTCCCTAAGTGTGACAGGAGCTCAGAGACACTTCCATGGATTTTCTAATACCCACAGAATTCTTGCTATACTCAGGTAAGATCCTTCGTGGAGAGCTGGATTTCTGGCTGGCTTAAAAATGCATGTCCCTGAATCTGGACAAAAAGAAGGATGTTGAATTTATCATAGAATAAGAAATATCCTAGATATTTTTCTTAATTTTAGAGCAGCTTTTTGTAATCAGGTTGATGGCCCTGATGACCCATTTGAACAATTACCCTAGTTATGATAATGCATGCACCCATTTTGACAAGACTTTATTTCATCAGCCCAACATAAACACTTTAAGGGTTTGAATTATGTTGCCTTGACTGATCCAGCTCTGCCTTGATTTCAAACAATAAAAGGAGAACTTTTCTGTAGAAGAAAGTAGATTTTTATGGATCTTGGCACTTAACTCCACTTTCACTAATAAATTTTGGATGATTGTGCTTGATAGCATCCGAGCAGATCCTGGGCTGCTTCCTGCCAGTCCAGCAGTGGAGGAGGCCACATGGCTGCCCTGGCAGCAGGGGAGAGCCTGCCTGGGTGACACACAGGGCAGGGGCTGAGCTGAGAAGGGGCTGCTGGCAATCCCCAGCTGTGTCATTGCCCTTTGGTGCATGTTAACATGTCAGCACAAAGCAGAGCCACTTGAGAACGGCCTCCAGGGCAGTCCCACGCTAAGCAGAGCCTAGAAAGGCCTGGGACCAAGGTCTAATAAAACAGGATTAGTGACAGGAATATTTTTATGTGTTTATTTAGTTGATCAGAACAGGGCTTTGTGAGCAGCAGTCACCGCAGTGTTCGCTGCTTGATAAGGTTGAAAGTTTTATGTATGGATTTTGTTTGTTTTTCAAGGTCAAAGGAGTGTTGGAACATTTTTCAGGATTGTGCAGCCTGTGCTGAATCCATCCTGCATTGTGCTTTACCTCTGTGTCTTCAGAAAGGCATCTGACTTCCCTGTTTAGAGACATTTTGGAGCTGTGCATCCTCTAAGCAGGTCGCAAGTTGGTGTTGCTCATTTCTTGTATGACATCATCAAAGAAACTTCATGGAAAATGAGCCTTCAGGGTGCTTATGCTTGGTTGGCTTTTCTTTCTCTTTCCCATTTTCTTCTGGAACAAACATCCCCTGTCCTGAGCCTCCTTTTGGGGAAGAGAGGTTCAGTATTGACCTTAAACAATTGATGCCTACCTCAGAATCCCTGGGTGACTGGAATTTGTTTGCAGATCGCTGCTGTGTGCCCAGCTGGAGGTGTCTGCATCGGAGTCATTCTGCAAGTGTACCTGTGTAAGGCTGTCTCCCTGTGAATTCCCAGTGTTGTCTGGCAGCTTTTATCCCTTGTGAAGTTCAGCACAGGGAGCTGTAGGAGCTGTGTGCATTCACTAGGATGGATGACTTGCAATCAGGTTTCTCCTCTTGTGTTAGCCTTGTGTGAGAAAAAGGGAATTGCTGTTTCCACACCGTGTTCGTGATCTGTTGTGTTCCCAAAGCACATCCAGCATGTTTTTGTCCTCTAACAATCTCAAGAATTCTAGAAATCCCTTTTATCTCTCATCTCTGAGCACTCCAGGGAAATGGGGCACAGTGTCAGCCTAACATGTAACTAGGACTCCTTGGCATGGTGGTGATGATGATGGTGATGATACAAATAGCACAGCATCGAAGGAGAGGAGTTACTCCTCCAGTGGAGCTGGTCCATGTCTGCTTTCTATGGTGTTTGTTTTCTTTTAGGAGCTGTTGAGTTGTGCCATATCCTTGTCTTCCCATGCACTGTCTGATGTACAGCCAACTCAAATTAAAAGAAGAGCCAGTTTTCAGTTAAGAGCTTTTGTGAGTGGGTGTGACTTGACATAGAGACAACAATTGAGTTAATAACAACTCAAGTTAATTGTCAATGAGGAAAAGCCCTAAGTGTTTTCTTTGAATTAGGGAAAAACTGTACTCAGTGCAGTGTTACAGACGACTGACCTTTTTTCAGCCAAATGCATGATGGCATAAAAACCCCGGACTTGTCTTGGAGTGAGAACCCCAGAGAATCTCCAAATTCCAGGCAGTTTTTACCAGAGGGCATAACCTGACTTTCCCTAGAGCTTGCCACAGGCTTAAGCTTCCTGCCCCTTCACAATTGCGTGTGCTGACGAGCGGTGCAGTTCATTTTTAGGCTGTCTCCTGCACCCCACACCTAAACACGTCCGCGTGTGCCTCCGCAGTGTTTCCTTTGCCGTTTCCCCTTTCCGCCCGCGAGCAGCTGACCCCGCGGCGGCTCCGCGCTCGTCACTGTCTGCCGTGACGCCCCCGCCGCGCTCCTGTCCTGCCCACGCTGTCCCCTCCCTCTCCGCAGCTTCCTCCGGCACTGCTTCCATGAGAAACACCCCCTCCTCTGATGCCACTCATCCTCAGGATCTCCCTCTCTGCCTGCGCCGGCTCCATGGGGATTTTTAATGAGCCATGGATTGCACGAGCGGCTGTTGGCAAGAATTCTTGGTTTGGGAATGGGTTGAAGGTGTAATGATCTCAGGTATCACAAGCAATTTTAAGCTTCTTTTGTTGTATTAAAACAAATGTGCAACCCCCTAGTTCAATCCTGAAGTGTAAAATCTTAGTGGTGAGAGTCATCAGCTTTTGAAGAAAGACTGAGCAAACCCATCTGAGGGAAGCTGCGTGTCCTGATCATGGCATGACTTTAGCACTTGGCTTTGGAAATCCCTTTGTTCTTCTGTTCTCATGCAAATATTCCTTTCTGCTTATTCCAAAATGTGTTTGTTAATATAAAGGACAGCCCCCTTCCAAATTGTTTAAAAAGGAAAACTACCAACTAGCAAGACAAAAATGCTGACTTCTTTATTTTTTTATCATAGAAACAAAAACTGCTAAAGAAGGGTATTGGGAATGTTCAGAGGCTGATGGATACACTTGTTTAAATCTGTTCCAACTTTACCTTTTTCGCATTGAACTTAAAACAAGAAAACAAGCCAGAGAAACATTGTCTAGGCAAAACAAGTGCTGAGTTTTGAAAGCTTTAATATGTATTTCCAGTTATTCTCTTGGCCAGGCCATTTGCCTTCCTTGCATTTCTTTGTTCTGTAAGCCAGGGAAATGTATCCATAGAAGTTTGGGCATTTACTGACTGTAGAACAGCATCTGGATTTTAGTTATTTGCACTCATCAACTCCCTGAGTTTTTGCTTTTTGAAAAATGGATGTTGCTAATGCATGTTCTCTTTCAAGGTGCAAGTTCTTTTTTCTGCACAATTAATTTAAAATTACGTTTTTGTGGATCTTAGGGGAATAAAACAGGTGTGGGTGTATCAGGAGAAGAAACACAGTGCTGCCAGAGTCCTTCCCTTGTTCCCAGTTCCCTGAGGAAGAGACTCTTCCTAAGGGACTGTAGTGATAGGACAAGGAGTAATGGGTTCAAACAGAAAGAGGGGAAATTTAGGTTAGATATACAAAGGGAATTCTTTAATGATGGTGAGGCCGTGGCACAGAATGCCCAGAAAAGCTGTGGCTGCCCCATCCCTGGAAGTGTCCAAGGCCAGGCTGGACAGGGCTTGGAGTAACCTGGGATAGTGGATGGTGTCCCTGCCCATGGCAGGGGATTGGATCTGGATGATCTTTCAGGTCCTTTCCAACCCAGACCATTCCATGATCCTACCTCTCAGGGAGCCTTAGTAAAAGGCTATGCCAGCACAGCTGTGGCTGCAGCAGGGACATAGGCTGGGGGGATAAGCTAGGTCTAAAATGGATCTCCTGGGCACCAAGAGGTACCTGTGACTTGCTGCCCATTTCTCTGCCAGGCTGAACCTGGTGTAAATCAGCACCAGCTCTGGAAGAAACTCTGCTTCCACTGATTCCCTTGTGCCAGGGCTGCCTGTCGTGGGAACCAGCTGGCTGAACACAAGCCTTTTCCTCTTCCCTTCTGGCAAGATAGTTCTGAGCCAGACCTGTTCCTTGATCTGATTCACCACATGAGAGCTAAGCCAGCCTGAGCAGTGCTGGAAAGCTTGGGCAGAGCCGCCTTTTGCAGCAAAGCCCCTGGCATGGACCGAGTTAGACTGCCCAGTCGGTATCAGGGCCAAGGGGGGTATCTTTGTACTCCAGGAGCAAAACCCTGGAGGCAAACCACCTCTGTGTCATCCTTTAAATGAAACTGAGCTCCCAGCATATCCCTAAATTAAAAACCCTCATCTGCGTAAGAGAGAAACAACTCATGGTGATTATTAATGCTGTGTGTTCCCCACACATGTGGGGAGTGATGTGTGATGATTATTAATGATGTGTGATCTCTGGGGTGTTTGAACTTGTGGAAGGTCATTCTCTTTGACATCTCATGGGGCTCAAGTGCCCCTGCAGCCCCTCACTGCCAGGGAAAGGTCACAGGATGTCCCTTTGCAGGGTGAGCTGTGCTCTCCATGGAGCCCCCTCTCTGACTGTCTCACCACACAGTTTGCCCTGGAAATTTCCATGCAGGTTAAGTTGAGGTGCCTCCAGCTCTGCCCACTCCAGAAGGTTGACATCATTAGCTGGGTGATGGGATCTGTGTGAGGGATCTGCTGTTTGGTAGGTGTCACATTATCAGTCAAAAAACCAAACCCTTGATCATTTCTCTTCAGTGTTCAGAGTAAACTTTACTTTCCATGAAGCATCGACTTATGAGTGAACATCAGAGCCCTTAATCCTCCATTAATTTAATCATATAAATGGCATTTTATTGGCCTTGCTGGATGTTGAAAGCTGTTGAAATACTAAAAAACCTATAAAACTCTATAAGTAGAAATCAATAAACAGGAGACCTGACGTTACCAGCATCTCTAGGTTTGTATCCAAACTTGGACTTGCACGTTTGTGTGTTGAACCCAGAAAATCTCCAGTTTTGTATTACAGAAGCAAATCCAGCAGGTTCTCAATGCAATCCCAGTGGGGCATCTCTGGATTTTAGAGACAGAATCTTAGAGACAGGGACAACCCAAACCTAATGCTTGGGAGCTGCTTGGATCAGGCAGCTCAGGTTGGAAGGAGTTCAGTTTAGCCCACGTGGAGTGTTTTGCCCACACTAGGGCTGTGTTGGTCTCAGACGATGGATTAGGGAATTATTTCCAAGATAATTATTTAGTAAAGTTGAGGAGCCAGCATTTTGTTCAGAAGAGTCGTAAACAGATCTAAAATGAAATTATTTACTGGTTATTGTAGCACCTTTCCAGATGAACAGCACATCCTCCCTGGGTTTGACTGTAACTCCAGGTATCCCTTTTTGCAACCCTGTTGCCAGAATCTTGATAAGCTGGGTTAGATTTCTTTTACCATGGTGCTGCTGGTATTTTTATGGACTTTTTTGATATCGTATTCCACGTCTACTTTAGAATTTTGGTAATTTTTTAAATATTATTTTAATTTCTGTGAGTTGCTTCTGAAAGCTCCTTGTAAAGCTTACAAATAGCCCCTCATGTGTTTCTGTGTGCAGAGATGAATACAGTTAAAGGATTTCTGCCAGGTTAAGGCTATTTTTTATAATTAGACTGGGCCATCACAGGAACATACCCAGGCTTTTGGTTGGGTTCCAGCTCTTTTGGCTGGATCCAGATGAAGACACGAAGGTGTGGTACCACACAGCGAGCAGCAGTCAGAAGAGGAAGTTGAACCCTTGCCGAAACCAGAGAACTTCTTCCCTTTTTGGTTTCTCTGGTTCATGTGTTGTTTTGGAGCCCTTTTTCACCACACCTGTGCCCCCACGGTGCCACACTGGGCGACGTTTCTGCTTCACGTGTGCGATCCCCCTGCTTTCAGCGCTGCTTGTGCGGAGCTTGCAGGGCTTGATGGAGTGGCTGCTCCTCCTCCCCAGCACATAGCGTTCCCAAAATCTTCGACAGCATTTCCTAACTTTAATAACTTCAGGTTTGTCAGGTTTAGCCCTGTCTGTTGTCCTTCTGCACAGGAGTTGGTGGAACAACACGGAATGACGTGACCGTGCTCCATCCGGCCGCACTCCAGGCATTACTCGGGGTGTTTGTCTGCCTCGGCTTTGTTTGCTTTTAATATTCCCAAGGTGTAAGCCAGCATCCCTTCCAAGTTAGTGGCTGCTCTCAAATTGACTTCAGAGGGAGCAGAATTAGATGTTTGTTAAAAATAACAGCATTTTGTTTTGTTTGAATGATTGTTTTGTTTTGAAATCGGTGAAAGCTGTGTGCTTCTTCATATGCACATGGAATCTGGTCTCTCTTTTTTAAAGTGTGTCATCACAAGATGGAGTTGCAACTGTCTTGTTCTCCTTTTTTTTGCGCTGTTATGTCCGTCTTGTCTGATTAAAAATAGCCCAAGAGTAATCATTCTTGACTGAACACTTCCTCTTTCAAGCTACAGATTTTTAAAAATTCTATGAAATCGTTTATAAAAATATGCAAATCAAGAGCAGTGGGTTTTGCTGCAATAGAATGAGCTGTACAAAGTGCTTCTGTCCCTTGCCATTCTTGGCACACCACTCCTGTGTCAGGTGTTAAACAGATTTATTGGGAATTTGCGCAAGTTTGTAACATAGGAAATGATGTCATTTGAACATTAGCATTGCTAATTTTCTCCATATCTCGAGTATTTTTGCTTTTATAGAGTACTCTTGGGCTTTAGTCTGCTGTTAAATGCTTCTGAGGAAGAGACCCATTTCCCTGTGGAAAGCACAGAGCAGGACTGAGGCTCCTTTAGCATGAAAGTGGGGCTTGGTTATACAACCACAAAGAACTCACTTTTGATTCAGGGTCAGAAGCCAGATCCAGATTTCATGCTCAGCCTCCATCTACAGGCAGCTTACTCTGGCAAAGGTATTGAATCTCTGTGCTTAGTTTAATTGTGAAGAGGTTTTAGGTTTGGCCACCCCTTGGGTCTCTGGAAGGACCCATGTGGTCACCAATGGCTAAGACAGCACAGGAACAAGCCCTGATGTCGGGGTGTGCTTGGGAGCTGGCCTTGATGTCAGGGCATGGACTAGAGCTGCTCCCCTGATAGCCCTTCTGCAAGGTGCACTTTGGAAAATGCACTTTTCTCTCTCTGTTCTCTGAAGCAGGCTGCATCCAGAGGCAGCTGGGCTGTGGAGTCAGCCAAATCCAAGTTAGGCTGAGGAGCAGTCTGTTCCAAACCTGTTTCCTAAGGATCCTATTTCAGGTTAGCAGGTGAACTAATGAAGTGCATTAAAGCATAAAACTTTGTGTATCTGGTGACACAGTTAGCACCAAACTGCAAAGTGCTCGTGGGCAGAACTCCCCTGGGCCTCACCACTTCTGAAGCTCACACAGTTGTTGCTTAGTTTTGTACTTGCTGCCGTGTTGGCCTTGGAATATTGCAGATCACAGGCTTGTAATGGGGAAGGGTGACTTGATTTCCCTTTGCAGTGGAGACCAGGAGGAATTGACATTCAGAGCACTAGAAGGATTCAAAATGCCAGTGGAAAATATTCTGAGCTCATCACACTTACTATTTCACACTATCAAAAGGTAAAAGGAAGAAGTCACTCAAGTGGGCATTGTGGAATCCCACTCATGGCAGGGTGGAGACCTGAGCCAGTGATAAATGCTAAAGGTCAGAGCAGGCAATCTAATCAGTACAGTGTGGTCCCCAGACTTCTTATCACAGCCACATTTAATCTTCTGTTCCTGCAAGAGCCCTTTGAAAGGGAGGGGAGGAGAGTGGAGAGCTGGTGATCTGGTGACTTGGCACATGTTGGCCCTGGGTAGCTGCGAGGAGTGTGGAACAGCTGCACTGCTGCTTGGAGGGGTTGGGATAAACAGAAACACTTGCAATGATTTTATTTATCAGTACTTATACTTAAGAGAAATAAAGCCAGTTTCCAATTTTTACTAGCATTGAGTGTCAGCATAATGGGTTAGTGTCACACCTTAAAGGAAAGTGTGTTTTGAATTCAGAGGGGGCTGCTCTTCCTGGAATTGTCCATTAAGCTGGGAATACACGAAATTTTCAGCAATGGCAGCCCAGGCCCTGTGTCTTGTAATTAAAATAAGGAGTGAACAAAATTGAAATGCTGAGTTTGAGTTATGCATTGCTGGGTTTTACCCTGGGAGGAATATGCAAGGAAATGGATCCTTTCCAGCAAGGCTTTCCTTCTTGTGTTTCAAGTCTGTGTCCTAATGGCTCCACTGATGTCTGCTCTGAAAGGTACAGCTCTGATACTGGTGGTGATGGGGTGGGGAGGTGGTTTCTGTTGTTTCAGCTTCATTCTTGCCCCAGGAATTGCCTTCTGACTCTTCTTCCATCTCAGTTTCTAGAGGAAAATAATGATACCACATGTCTCTCAGTGCTGTAGAAAATCTTTAATGAGATCCTAGGATCCCTTTGTACCAAAATATTTCTCTTGTGCAATAACATTAACTTTTTAAATTTTATCACGCGCAAAGAAGAATAAAAAATTACTTTTAAGCTGTAGATACCTGAAACTGTTGTGGCAGGCAAGGTGAGGAGCCCAGACACAAGAAACAGCTGGAGAACTCAGACAGTTGAACCTTGTTGGGTGCAGAGAAAGCATTAAAGGCTTCAGTATCATTTGTTGTGAACAAGGGATTAATTCATGCAGCCCCTGTCCAGCTGCCAGGGGCTACGGGCACGTGTGCCTGGGCAACACCATCCCTTGTACTGGTGAAAATTCATCCCCAGTTTGGTTCTGTGACTGACCCTCTGTGTTGTCTGTCCTTCAGTGCCCGAGGAACAGCTGCACAACATCGACGAGTACGACCTCAACGTCGTCCGACTCTGTTTCCAAGCGTTCCTTCCTGACGAGCGCGGCAACTACACGATAGCCCTTCCTCCTCTCATTTCCAACCCCATCTATGACAACAGTGAGTACAGCTCAGCCAAATGTCTTTTCTTTCTTCTCCCTTCTGTTTTTCTCTTTAGCTTGGGATGAGAAGTGCCAGCTTTCTGAGGGCTGTGCCAGTTCTGGGTCATTTCTGTGGCTTGGGACTGCCAGGTGTGTGACTGTCATGCATGGCAAGTCAGAGTGAGTGTACATTAAAGCATGATCCCAGGGTGAAATGTTGGCCAGCCAGAGTAAGGATTGTCCATGGCATAGACTAACACACAGGTGTTTTTCCACCCCACAGCAGCAGTGATTGCAAGGAAAGGCCCATGGCTGACGTGCCAAGTGAGTAAAGTGACAGCAGTGAGGTGGATGGCTACCTCAAGGCTGATCTGTTTTCCAAGGAAGTCCTCTGGAGCCTGTTTGTGTCCTTGAGGAGTTTTGCCTTTGCCATGTGAGGGCTTTGGAATGGGACTTGCAAGAGAGATTTATCCCAGTGGGAAACTGTCCTAAAGCCTTTTGTGTCCTAGTTGGTGGCTGTTTGACTGTACAGATGTGGGTAATGGAGGAGTCCTTGGTCATGCTCCAGGACAGTGCAGAAGTACATGACATCCCTTCTTGGCACTGTTTTCCACATTCCAGAAAACTAGACATACTTAGGGCATCAGCAGCTGAGGATTTTAGCCCTCAATGTGTGCTGGACTCCTCTCTGGGAGCAGAGTAACAAAGAACTCTTAATCCCGAAAAGCTTTCCTGCAGTGTTTTTCATTTCTGCACCATGAGTGTTTCCGTGCTAAATATTTGACGTCCTCATTATAGCAGAAAGTACTGAATAAAATGAGATCTACATTTCCTAAAGTTAGTAGGATTGTGTTGATGTGGGGACAACCATTGTGAATGTGTTGAATATGAACTCAGATGGCTCTGATATATTTAGAGTCTCCTCTAGAATGATCTAGAAGCTGGAACTGCAAGCGCTGTGTTACTGAGAACCCTTACACTGAAATAATCAGGGCTGAGATAAAAAACTGATGTACCAGATTTGCAGCTCTGCCTCAGATGCCATTTAGAAATGTGCCAAATCATGACTGCTCGTCCCGTGGGCTGACGTCAGTCCCAGCAGAGCCGCAAGAGGCCGGGGCTGAGTGCGATGGGGGAAGCAGGGGCGGGTGCTGGGGGTGTCTGTGAGCAGCACTGGAGGCACCCAAAACCCTCCCTGTAGTGTAGCAGCCGTGTAAATAAACCCGTGCAGAGGAGACCACAGATTGTAAGAAACGGCCCTGCTCGGTTTCGGATCCGAGCTGCTTTCAGAGGCGTCAGCCTGGTTGGAGCTGCTCTGTCCTACAGCTGGGCTGTGCCCTCAGGTGACAGAGACTGCAGGCTGGGCAACCCTGGGCTCTGAGGTCTGAGCCTTCACAGATCTGCTCAGATTAGGAGCAGAGGGATGCTCTGAAAACCAGCTTGGACGCTTCAAATCCAGTGTGTTTTTCACTTCCTCATCCTTCGTAGTCTCCGCTTGCTTTGCATAGTGAGACACAGAAGAATCATATTGACATCACTCAGGCAGCCCCATCAGCAGAGGCTGCAAGTGTCTCAAATTCAGCACCTTCTGTTTCCAGATGCTTCTAAAGTTAACTGGCTTGGAACAGAAGTTTCCCATATTGCATATCAAAAATTCCTAGGAAGAGTCAGACGAGGCAGCTCAGCATTTCTGAGAAACGGGGCTGGGTAGAACATGTTGTCCTGCCCTTGTTAAGAGTAATGTGATTTTCAGTGAGGAGCTCATTTCTCTAGGGGTTTGTCACTGGGGATGTGGTGTAGGGGAGTGAGGAACAGGAATTGGGCAGGAGCTGAAGTGACAGGGGATGAGGAACATTTCCCCTTGAGGCAGGTGCTGGGCTCAGCGCTCCTGCTGACAGCACAGTGGTGCATCCACATCTGCTGGCATTTGTGTGTGTTGATTTCCCTTCTGAATTCCTTCTCTAAGGATAAAGCAACAGATTCCAGTGAAGGGGACTGTCCCTAAAATCTGTTACAAGGACCTTAAGGGAACTGCAAGAGAGCTGGAGAGGGACTTTTCACAACAGGGTGTGCAGTCACAGGATGGGTGATGGCTTCAAACAGACAGAGGAAAAGATTAGATTGAATATTAGGAAGAAATTCTTCCCTGTGAGGATGGGGAGGCCCTGGCTCAGGTTACCCAGAGAAGCTGTGGCTGCCCTATCCCTGGAAGAGTCCAAAGCCAGGTTGGGCTTGAAGCACCCTGGGATAGTGGAAGGTGTCCCTGCCTATGGCAGGGGGGTTGGAAATGGATGATCTTTAAGGTCCCTTCCAAGCCAAACCACTCTGAGATTCTCTGCTATTGAGTGCCATTCAAGCACACAGAAGTGAAACATTGGTAAAATTAGGCTATTCCTCACGATTCTTAATTTACCCTTCCTGTGAAAAGCGCACCATGACGCTGTCAGTCACATGGCCCTGTGCTGTTTCTGGGTTTGTTTGGTTTCCCCTCCCTTGAAGGTTTCTGATTCATTCAGCAAATGAAGTGGTGTGTGTCATGTAGAACATGAGGCTGTAGCTCCCACTTATAATAATGACAGTAATAACTGCAGATAGTAACTACGTAATTGGGGCTGGTGAGAGGTTACCAGGAACTCTGCTCTAGGTGTAGTCTGCCTTGTGATGTAGCTGTACTTGGATAGGAATTTATTCAAACTGAGTGTCTAAGGCAGACTTGTTTAGTTTGGGTTTATTTTTGTTTCTTGTTTTTATGAGGCTGACACCACGAGCTTTGGTTTTTGTATGTATTCTTTGGAATGGGAAGCCTGTAGTGGTGGAGCCTCATGGAGGATCAGTTTCTTGGTGTCAAAGCAGCATCAGCTGGATCATTCCAGACATTTTGAATGTGTTTGGAGCTGCTGCTCCAGGACAGAGCCAGACACCACCAGGCAGAGCATGGCTCTATCCCATTGGAGTTGCCTGTAGCAATGAGGTTGTTTGGAATGCAATGTGCAGCCTTCAGTAGGGGCTAATTCATAGTGAGAGGCAGCTCTACATCCACAGCTATCCTGAGGGCTGTTCACATACAGTCTGAGTTGGAAATTTGAGTGGTTTGGAGTGGAACCTGCTGCCCTCAGTGAAAGTGTGAAATTATGATCCTAGAGCTGTTCTTGGACACCTGCAGAGGGGAACAGAGGAGGGGCTGAGTGGCCAAGGACCTCTGTGAATAGAACCAGACCCTCAGAGAGGGGAATTCTGTGACTTGCTAGCCCAGCTCTTTCCAGAGAAGTGTGACTGTGCCAGGTAATCAGTCACTCACAGAACTGCAGCTTGAAGGGCAGCGGGGATGAGCACAGCCAAGTCCTGGAATATCAGACCCTGCTGCTGAATTTCCTATATTGGAGTGACTTGCTTTGTGTGGATTTCAGGGTGTCACATTCCTCCAGCTGTTGCCTTCTCTTCATATGCCTGAACTCCCAGCACCTCTTATCTGACAGTGACAAAGCCACAGTAATTCTGTGTCATTAAATTTGCCTGTTTGTTTCCAGGGGCTCCCAACACTGCAGAATTGAGAATTTGTCGTGTGAACAAGAACTGTGGAAGCGTCAAAGGAGGAGACGAAATATTTCTGTTGTGTGACAAAGTTCAGAAAGGTAACCTGGACTAGGTTTTTTCTCTCCCTTTTTCCCAAATGGACACATTCCATTTTCTTGCTGAGGGGCTGAAACCCTTCACCACACACCTCAGAGTGGTTTGGTTTTGTAACTGGGTGGAACAGCTTTAAGGTTTGTGAGATCTCAGCACCTCTTGTGCCTTTAAACTTGAGCCATTTACTCTGCATCTAAATTCAGAGTCAGGCTCCTCGCTTTGCTCCCCTCTTTTCTGCTGCAAGTTTCCAGTTTTCCAGCTTAACAAGCATCTTCTGTTTCTCATGGCCTAGATGACATAGAAGTCAGGTTTGTCCTGGACAACTGGGAGGCCAAAGGTTCCTTCTCCCAGGCCGACGTTCACCGCCAAGTCGCCATCGTGTTCAGGACGCCGCCGTTCCTCAGGGACATCACCGAGCCTGTCACGGTGAAGATGCAGCTGAGGAGGCCCTCTGACCAGGAAGTCAGTGAGCCCATGGATTTCAGATACCTGCCAGATGAAAAGGGTATGGTTCCAGTGAGATGAGCTTCTGAACAGCCATGATCAATGCAGGACTGGTGGTAGTGGCTTAATTAATTAAAAAATCTACAGCACTGCTTCAGCAGAGTTTTAAGTTAGAGCAGTTAGTTTATTCCCTCTTTCAGTGAAAATACCAGAATTACTCTTGGGTAACACTGGCATGGTTTGTTAGTGCTGCCATGCCTGCAATATTTTCCTTTAAATAATTCCTACTAGAACTTGGTGCCACTAGGAAGTTCCTTTAGGCCTTCATTAAGGAGAAATGCAACACTTTCCCCTTCCACCCCTTCCTCTGCAGATCCGTATGGCAATAAAGCAAAAAGGCAAAGATCAACGTTGGCTTGGCAGAAGCTCATACAGGACTGTGGTAAGGAAAACATTTGTCTTTTTCTTCTTGTTTGAGTGAACTTAGATTTAGATGGAGCTGTTTGCTCTAAATGCTGCACGCTCACTTTGTGTTCCATCACAGGATCAAACACGATGGAGAGGCCCAAAGTAGCCCCATTCCCTGTTGTCACTCCTGAAGGGAAGCTGATTAAGAAAGGTAGGTTTTTGCCTGCAATCTGACAGTGGTTTAAACAGATAGTGCCCTCCTCTTTGCTTGAAATTCTAATCTCTAGAGGACTTCTTCCTTTGAGATAGTGGTACTTCTGACTATACAAACTGAAAGTTATCAGTTCTTTATGTCACCCTCAGTATGAGCAATAGAGGGGTGAGGTAGGCAGCTCTCTTGCTGCTGCCCAGAACTCTGGGGTCCATCCTGAAGAGCAGCAAAGCAAGTAGACAGTGGAAATACACATATAGCAACTTGCTGTCTTTCCTTTGCTTTTTACCACTTATAATTTGAAAAAAACCCCTAAAACGTGGCATTCTCTCCATAGAACCAAACATGTTTTCCTCCACGCTGATGATGCCGGCAGGCTTGGGAGCCCTGTCCAACACGAGCCAGCTGTACCCAGGCTGCTCACACACGCCGGCGCTGGGGCCGGGCAAGCAGGACCTGCTGTCCCCGAGCTGGCTGCACAGCTCCGCATCCCCAGCCGGGCTGCTCGGCTCCCAGCTGCACAACAGCTTCTCCACAGAGCCCCAGCCCAGCGCCCCGGGCAGCAGCTCCCTCCCGGCCTTCCACGACAGCGCCCTGGCCTGGCCCGACGAGAAGGATTCGGGCTTCTTGCGGACCTACGGCAGCACCAACGGGCTGGGAGCCGTGGTGCTGTCGGCGGCCGAGCTGCAGAGCCTCCCCGGCGGCGGCATGCTCGGCATGGACACGGACGACATGAACTGCAGCAGCCTCAGCCTGGAGAAGTTCAGCGCCGTGCTGGGCAGCCACCGGCAGCAGCCGCAGCTGCCCCCGGCCAGCGCGGGCAGCGGAGCCGCCGCTTTCGCCTCGCAGCCCGGCCTGGCCGAGCCCGCCTACGGCTTCATGGAGCAGGAGGTGCTGGGCGAGCCCAGACTGAGCGGCGGCCACCAGGGCGGCCTGGCAGACGGCCAGTTCTACGACACCGACGGTGTCCACACGGATGAGCTCTATCAGTCCTTCCCCTTCGATAACATTTTACAGAGCTATAACCCGTGAGCCAGCGGCGCTGGGTACGTAGAGCTCCCCCGGGCGCTGCTGCGTGGAGAGGAGTAACCTTCCCTTCTGGAGTCCCTGCTTTCTCTTTCAGAATGTTGCTGTGCAAGTTCCATGATATAACTTGAAAGGTTATTTATTGCAGCCCATAGTGGTGCCCGTAAAGAGTCAGGTGGGAGTAGGGTTTGGGGTTTCTGTACCTTAAAAGTACCTTGTAGATGTATTTTTGCGCTGTTGGAAGTGGGAACTGTTAACACTTAAAGCTTCCTTACCTTTGGGGACTGTAAAAGCTGGCATCTTCAGAAGGGTTAAAATTTCAAATACTGAATTCACAGGGTTAAAGTTGTTTTGAAATAGCCACTTTTGCTATAGAAATTAAATTTTAATTTTGATAAGACAGAAATTAGGAAAAAAATCTGCACGTGGGCACTCGAGTTCAGTCTCATCTAATGAATAACATCTGAGTTCTACTCAACTTACTTGAAAGGTTTAAGTTTTTAACTCCCTTTCTATAAATATTCTTCTAAAATGAGAATATGTGTTGATTTTCCACGCTGTCACCACACTCCGTTTGCTTTGAAGGCAAATTTACTCGTAAATTTTTTTTAATGACTATGTCATTGTTAGATATATTTTAAAAGACCGGAAGGTTTGAGTTTTTAAATAGTCCAGCTCTGTTGTAAAGGAAATCACTGCACAAGAGAAGGAACAGAAAGTGAGGACTTGTCTGCACTTCATCCAGAGTGCACTATTTTACAAGCCATGCCCCTGTTGCTTTAGGAATGAAGCTGTTATTGCTCTGCGAGTTGTGTGTGTGCGTGTGTGTGTAGCTGCGATGTGAGTGAGATTGGGAAAGGCAGAAATCTCTGGAGCCGAAGTATCCATTTACTCTTTCCTCAGGTATCCCTGCAGTTTCCTGCTATGCAAGTGACTGCTTCAAAGAAGGCTCAGATCCTGCCTCCCCAGCACCACCCCCTCCCAGGAGGGCAAAGCCAGAGGCTGCCTTGGTGCAGCCTCACCTCTATTAACAACTTTTTAAAGCCATTTCAGTCAGTACTAATTAAAAACACTCCTCTATCCTCTGTATCAGGTACCAGAACTTCTTCCCTCCCACTTGATTCCCAGTCTTCGCTCTTAGCTCGAGCAGGAGCTGTTCCTGACGCCTCCAGCTGGAGGTAACTGGCTGGGTAAGACACTCTGGCCTTGGCTACTTTATTATACTGTTACTTTGTAAGAAGCAACACAGAGAAATGTCTGAGTATTTCTTAAGTGACACAGCTGCTCTTTAGGGCAGGTAAGGCTTAAGGGTCTCCGTTGTTACCTTTCGGCGACATGAAGCTGCACAATGACAGCAGCAACAAAAAAAGCAGTAAAATGTCCAAAACCCACCCCCCTCAAATCAAAAAAGCCACTTGAGATGTAGAGTTGTACACAAGGAAAGGCCCTCCAGAACCCCTGTGTGTCTTACAGGAAAGCAGGGATGCCTTCCCTGCAGGAATCCATTGCACTGGGAGCACTCTGGTGCTGCTGCTGGAATTCTATCACACAGGCCTGGGTGAACTTTGGAAACTGCTTCCCCTAACTCCAGGTGCACAACAAAATTAATTGACTCTCCCTGTTCTAAAGGAGTTTTTCCTCATTTCTGCACCTCTCCTCCACACTCAAGCAAAAGAAAGACCAAAGAAATACACAGAAAGTTTGAAACGTGTTGTTTATTAATTTTTTTTTGAAGTTCTCAGTTTTAAGTATATTAAATGTAAACATTTTACTCACTTCATAGAAAGCTCTTTATAGTACAATTTGTTTTTACTGTATAATTAAATATTTTCAAAGTTCTGTTTTCCTTTGTAAACGAGTTGGTTTGGTAATTAAAAAAAAACTGGTTATACCAAGTGCTCAGCTTCTGCAACCTCCTCAGCTTCATGACATCCCTCACCACGGGAAAGGCAGGGAAAAGGGACAAGGTAGGTTATTGGCTGCTTATCCTGGGGTTTTCTGGGGTATTTTCTGTTCCCTGTTGCTGGTGGCCACTATAAAACCTCAAGGCACGTGAGGGCTCATATGCCTCAGCAGGTTTTGTGGCAGAGCTGTTGGGTTTTTAGGCAGAGGGGACAAGGGCACGATGCTTTTGGCTGAGCTACCTTGTTAGTACAGCTTTCTCCAGGCCCAGCTGAGCTGATCCAAAACCAAAATACAGGAGGGAGGCATTAGAGGTGCCTGGCTGGGGAAATACAAGATGAACTCTGGCTCTCACAAAACACACAGTTTGAAGACTCACAAAAATACTCCTAAAAATTAGGCAAAGGCAAAGTACAACGTGAATGTTATTGCTGCAATATTCAGTACACGATGGTTCCGAAACTGGACTGGAAACAAAGTTCAGTGCCCCAGATTACATTTCTCAGTTTCATATTTGCACGTGACTGGTGCCCAGGAACTGCCTCAAGAGCTCAGGGATATTTGCATATCAGCTTCCACCCTCCCATTCAGATACTTCAGATTTATGTAGAAATAAACAACTGGGATTTTGGGAGCAGCTCTCTGCCTTGCCCAGGGAAGAGCTGGGACTCAGCCCACTGAGGGTCATCTTTATGGCCTTGTTTATCCTGGATTCTGCCTGGGATCCCCACGTGCAGCAGGAGCTGCAGAGGGGAGAGCCTTGTGTGTCCTTGGCACTACTGCAGCAGCTCTTACCCTCTCCCCCTTTTGGCTCCATTTCCCCTTGGAACAGCTCTTCCCATGCCTCTTGTGTCCAGAGAGCTCAGTCTTGTTGACTTTTTCTTTCCTCCCTTGTAGCTTATGGAATTTGTAAATCACATTTTAGCTCACTGTGAGTTTTAAGAAATGCAGATACGAAATTCTTTTGTTTTCTGAATTCAGTTTCTCTGGTTTTCCATCATTAATGACATTTCCTTCCTAGCTGCAGATTATTATCTGAGAACTGCTCATGGTATCTGTTGCTCATAAGAGCTTTAATATTAAAAGCAAAAATAATATTGCTGTCTGAATCAAATTTTTGTGTTAGAAAAACAGGAGCTTCTGAATTACTTATGTTACAGACACAAGTTCTGACAGCCCAGCACAGGCAGAGCCTTAAAGGAGCTCCTTACAAGTGTATTTATTAACACTTTTAGAGTCTCCAGCTCAAGCTCTCATTCTAGCTGTTCTAGCATCTCTGAATTCAAGGGAAGACATCCCTGTCATCCTCCCTGTCCCCAGACAGTGGCTTGTCTTGGCAAATGCTACCCTCTTTATTCCCAAAAGGTTACAAAGAGCTCTGAAGTTCCAAACCTTAATTTCTTGTTGATAGTTTAACTCTTCTGTACTTCAGGGAAGCACCTCCCTAATGGATTAACATGATACAGGTATAAAAAATGACTTCCTAAAGATGTAGGTGGTGCTTAGTAAGAAACATTTAAAATAACCAAGAAAACCTCAGATCTTCCCTATTCCAGGCAACTTCCTAGGCTGTGTTCAACTCTTCCAGGCATCCATCCAAGGTGAGGTACAAGAAAAAATGTATTATGCTGCTAAATCACAGCTTTTTATCTCTCTTTTGATACCAGCATCCTGTGGTACCTTTTGTTTCTGCCTGCACTTTGACATTCTTGGTATTCCTGTTTTTCTCTTGATTCCCATCATGCACCACTGCCAGGAGTTCCCAGTCTTTTTATATGTTGTGACTCACTGGGGAATTTCTAGTCCTCAAGAGGGCCGATGAGGCCTCACCTCTTGTTTCTAGGAAGCATCCCCAGTGTTTTTAAATGAGAAAAACTTGGTTTTAAGTGCAAAGTTTTCCTCTGAAAACTTTTTTTTTCCCTTTGAAAAGCACTCTGAGAGACAAATTTGCTCATCTACTGCCACTGACCAAAACCAGTCAGTGTCTCAAGGAAACTTGCTGCAGGCACTGTCCTGCTGGCTGCAGTCTCCTTGGCTTGTGGGATTTCCTGCATGAACTGCTCAGAAAAAGTTGGGAGTGGGTTTCAGATAACTCAGTGTTACCTGCATCCACACAAGGAAAGCTGTAGTATCCAATATAAAAAGAGTTGATAAAATCAAGCCTGGCTTGAAGGAAGGTTACATACATTGTGGCTTCCCGAAATCTTTTTATGTACAGAAGAAATAAAAGTAAGGCTAGAGATTGAATCAACACTACCTGGTCCAGGCAGTGTGTAAAGGAGAGCTCAAGGGTATCCTTTGGCAGATCAACATGATCCAAATGTTACCCCAGGCTGTAACACTGCACAGTGTCTGGTCACCAGCTGCTGCCAAGGAGCTGCTGCTTCCTCATCCCAGCTCCAGAAGTTAATCAGCCAGGGTTGGAGGCCAGTCAACATCAACAGACTAGAAAAGCAGAAGGGGAGAAAAAGGCAGCAGAGTTGGTGTTTTACAGATACCAGAAGAATCACAAGTCCTTTTGCTGCCACTTGGCAGCATCACTCTCTGTTGGGCTGCTTTTACAAAGGAGAGTAGCAGTAGGACATGGATCCCAGGGTAAGGAATGTTCATCCACTTAGAGCAATTCCATGGAAAGCATCTCACCAGGGCAGCTCCCTTAGTAATTTCCAGGGAAGTAAAACAGCAAGCAACTTACTTCTACATCCAGCTCCAGAATGTCAGCAGTTCTGTTCAGAAGGGCCCCAATGTTGGGCTTTGTTCTCCCAAAGTCTCCATGCACAAACTCTTTAATGTAGCTAGAAAACACTGGCTAAGGAGAGGTGGATTCCACAGGAAAGAAATCAAAAGTGGGGGGAAAAGTGGTTTTTTCTACTCCCAACTAATTTCTTAGTTAATATTGTGTTAAGCCCATGTCTCTCTTTGAGAGAGCTCCTAAATTCCTGGCTTCTGACTCTGGTGCCAAAAACTGCACTGCTGACCTTTATTTTGTTTCATTCCAAACTGAGTGGTGACTTTAGGCCAGAACTGTAACTTACAGCAGCAATCTCCAATCTGCACTGAAATGCATGAAATATTGTGGAAAAGATCATTTTTGGAGATGAAAAGATTAGAAAAAGCCAAAGTGTATTTTTAACCAGCACATTTTTATATCTGTCCCATACTTTACTGCCAACTCCAATGTGAAATTGTGACCTAAAACCAAACGCTGTGCAACGACACCACTGCGGGAGAGCAGGGATTTCAAACCACCACAGCCACATGAGCAGGAACCTTCCCAGTATCCCAATCACTCCCACCAGGAGGCTGCTTGGCACCTGCCTCGTGTCAGGGCACCCAAGGATACGTTCCTGCCTGAGTTTTGAGGTGCAGGCGGAAGTGGTGCTCGTCGATGTACTCGGATCTCATGGTGTGGATGAGCCGGCAGCGCACGGCCAGAGGCCGCCGGTGCAGCACCCGCAGAGGGGTCTTCTGATCCAGCTTTAACTCCTGGTACAAGAAATGACCAAAAATGTGAGGCAGGAAATGTGCAAAGGGGTCCATCGGTTGTAGGAAGTGTGAGTGGTGTTAAGCGGTCCCATCTTTTTTTCTCTTGTGTTCTGGTAGTTGAGTAATCTCAAGGTAAGATGGGATTTTTCCAAGTTTATCAAAGGAAAAAAAGGACAGCCCTCTCAGAGGCCAAAGGAGGCCTCACATGAACACAAACTAATGGAATCACAAATACAGAGGAATAACCTTGAAATCTCCATAGCCCTTTGCTGGAATGACTCCAGGATTTAGCAGCTCACTCAGAGCCCCAGGGCAATCAGAAAAGAAAATAAATCCCACCCACAAAATGCTTTCTCTAAACTACAGCCAACCCCCTAGAAATAAAAGTGAGGGAAAAAAAAAAAACCTTAAATGAGATTAGATCTCAGAACAGTCTTTTCAAAAGTTCATTCCCAACTCCCTTTCCCAAAGGAGAGGCAGCCATTTGAAAGGCAACTTCTCAGGAGCAAGGGAAGCTAAAGGAAGAACTTCCCAAGAGTTTCCTGAGCTGTAATGGCTTTGAGAACAAGCTCATGGGCAGGTCCTGAAATGGTGCAACACACCAAAAACTGAACCCACTTCTCCATCAGGCCAACATCTGGAGAAAGCTCTTGTTCCTGCACATGCTGAGCCTTCCTGAGGCCTCTCTGCACTGTGACATAGACATTTCCACCTCCAAATTTCTGCAGCTGTGGAAGAACGGCTTTAGAGCAGAACAAAAGATTTTTTCTGCTCCTTTTGACTTACACAGGACTCTATCTAAGATTAAAAAGAGGTGCAGGTGCCAGATTTCCTCCTCTCCCAGGATTTGGTCTCCTGGATAGTGAACATTACACAAGGATTTGCTGTCTCTGGTAACAGCCAACCCCCCTGTCCTGCTGGAGTGACTGCTGAAGGAAGGAAGGGTATGGAAGTCCCTACAGCAAGATTAAGAAAAACCAAGCACAGAGCAAGAGACAGCCCCATGGATGGCCTGTGTTTAACTCTTCCCTTAGGCACCAGGACAGGTTCTACTTAAATGAGCAGCAAGAGCTCCTGCTACCTTGATATCATCTAGAAACGCGATGTCTTCTCTCTGTATTGCTTTGTCTGTCCATATCAAGGCACTGTAGGTCTTTGTCTTCTCCTCCTCACCTTCCTTCATGCGACCAATTGCCTCTCTAAACAAAAGAAATTAATTACTCCCTCAACATAAGCATAATTATACAAGGCTGTGAGCAAGAACACTTCCCAGCTCCCCGAGTGCCGCTGTGAAATCCCTCGCCGGCAACGATAAACACTGACCTGGTGACAAGCTGTAAATCTCGAACCCGTATTTTGTCTGAAGAGTCATTAATTGCCTGTGATATTTTAAAAAAAGGAATCAGCTAGCAAAGCTGCTGGCTTGGAGAGGCAGCACGTGCTTGATGAGTTCCTTGAGGTGCCTGTGATTTACCTGCTGCAGCCTCTTCATCTCCTCGGCGGTGAAATGAATCCTGCGAGGATTCACCAGCTCGATCGCAAAGGGCCTTCCTGGCACCAGGCACGGGCATAAAACACAAAAACACGTTGTTCTAAATTAATGCTGCATTTACACAGGAAGGCTGGAAGGTGTGAAGACTGTCTGCTGTTACACAAACAGGGAGAGGACTGGCGGGCTGAGGGATGGAGCATCAGATGCAAGGGAAGAAACAAGGGACTTTGTTTTGGCCACTAAACCCCAGTATCAGCAATAAGTGCAAATTATGACTTCCCAGAAGACATCTTGTACAAGTCTGTGCTAATTAAAAAATAAAATAAGAAAAAAAGCTAATTAGCTTATTTTCTGTCACCTACAGCAATGCCCAGGTGCACAGCAATGTTAAATCCCACTCCCTCAGCTCAACATCTGTTGCCAGAGTTGTAACTCTGTGCTCAGGGCCAGGACAATCCCCAGCACAAGCCATGCCAAGAATCACACTACAAATCAGACAGCTACTGAAACACAGATTTGTTCATTTTACTTTTTCTTTCCCTCCTCCCTTGGCCACAGCAGCTTCAGCATGTTGGAAAGCAGCTGACCTTTATAAGAGACTCAAGTTCAAAAACAAAACAAGGTTCCCCCACTCTGCAGTCACAGTGAGGGAATTAGAAGGAACCAGCAGAAAACAAGACAAGAATCAGTCTGACATAAATGGCTTAAAAGTAGGGAGTGAATAAAACAAAATATTTCTAAACAACTATGCCTTTCCATGCAGCCAAGATCACTGAAAAAGGGCCCCTGTTTCAAGCTGGTTTTATGAAGCCCTTTGGTCTTTGAGAATAAATATCTAAATTTCACTAAAATGCTTCTGAGATAAAATTCCATAACATGCCTAGTCACACCCTTGGCATTCAGGAGGATCTGTCAGAGGAGCTCCATGCAGCCATTTCATCTCTGTGTTTCACAAGGGGTCTCCCAAGCCTTACCATTGCCTAGTGTCCTTACATCCACGTCTTCTCTTCCAGAGGAACTAAAATTAAAGCCTATAACAGATTTGAACAAGGCAGGTGAGCTTTTATTTTACATTTGTAATACTCTGTACAGCTTTTAAAAGGTGAAATATTTTATTTCTAAATTTGTTTGCAAAATCTACTTCAAATCTACTTTATAAACTTGTGGACCTTGCATGTCACAAACTGTGGGAATTCCTATTTATTCCCAAGTTTCCTGAACTTCTCATTCCTTGGCCTGAATGAGATTGCTACAACCAGACCAGCATATCTATCCACTGGGAGGAGAGGAGGGGCAAGTAGCAGGGATTTTTCAAACTAATATTTAATGCAATTTTTCCTTGGGTCTTCTATATCTCTAATTCCACATCTCTTAGATGAAAAATGATGGGCAGTGATTAATTCATCAGGATAATCCCTGGATAAGCATTTAGCTTGTGGAACTTTATGCACTGAGGAAAATAAATGAATTGAGGTAAGAAACACGAGGGGGTCAAAAGCCAGGCAGATTCTATGAAATACCTGTGGCAAAAACTTTCTTGGTACAAGTCATTTTATGAATTACCAACTGTTAAGAAGTTTGGTTAAGCAAAAAGAGTACCACATGAAACCAACATATTTGCATTGTCAGATCCACTGAGGAGCTACTTTAGCAGGATAAAAGGATCTAATTACTCCCAGATCACAGCTAAATAAAGTTTACAAGCTTTACCTTGGAAGGGAACAAGAGGGATAGAGAAACATCATTTTTTTTCTATTATACTCCCATATTAAGTGGGTAGCTACCAAGAAATAAATCTTCTAGTAGTGATGAAAATGATGTATGGTAGATCTCCTAAATACTTACTGTCTGCCTTGAATTCTGCCATTAGATGCTCTGAAATTAATTCTTCTACTGAAGATTCCAGCTTCCGCTCCCCATCAATAATCCAGGGAGTCTGAGGTAAATTCCTGGAATATTTGTTGTATCTTCCTGTAAAAGACAGCCACTTCTAATCATTCTACAGCCATGAGTAAAAGCTGCAGTCTTGCACAGCACACCGAACTTCCATGGGAGCTTTGTGAAAACACATTGACAGGTTCAAGCTTGTTTTATGGCAGGAGCATGACACCAGCACTGTGGAACACACGTGGCTGCATCCAGGAGAGAGGCAGGAGCCAGGATGGCCACTTAGGCTGGCCTTGGAGAGCCTGTGGCTGCAGTCCTGCCTCCAGGAATAACCCTCCTGTGTGAAACAATTCAGTCCAAGCCAGTTCTGCTACTGCCTGAAGGCTTAAGAAAAGAAACCCAAACTAAAATGCTTTGGCTTGCTACGAGGAACAGCATGCAAGGAGCAGAAAGTCCCAATAATAAATCAGGAGGAATGGCAGGAATCTTGAGAAGGTGCCATGCAAAGAGATTGGCATCTTTGGATGGTTCCCAGTGATGTTTTCATGGCATCTCCATGACAGGCTACAACCAAAGAGCAAGCCTGACATGGATGACCAATATGAGCTTTATTTGTATACAGAGGTTTGATAAGAACTGAAAATATTCCCAAAGCAAGGAAATAATTCATAAAGGAAGGCCAAGGAGCAACCCCCTGCTTAAACTGCTTTCAACCTGAAACCTTGCAGATAGAAAACAAAGAGTTCAGAGTAGCTCTGTGCATTACTTTGGGCCTCAGACATCTCAGGGGTTTGGGGTTTTGTATCATATTTTCCTATCTCGAATAATGTTTCCTTTTTGCAGTTTGAGCAGCAGAAAAAGCCACACAAACAAATGGGGAAACTGAGTAACACAGCTTCACTGGGGCAAATAATGAAAGTAGGATGACTCATCATTCAGATACAGCCTCACACTGCTAAATTCTCTTTCCATAAAATGGAAAATGTAGAATAAGGTTTGCTTTTTCTTTTTTTTTCCCTCTCAGCTCCCCAGTCTAATAATTTTAACTTTTGATCTGAACCAAGAGTAGGTTTAAAAAAACAAGGTGTTTCTTGGTTTGACAATTCCTGAATCCTTAAAAAAGGCTAGGGTGGGAAGTGATCTCTAAACACCAAAGTTAAGGTCAAAAGGATAATGTTGTGCTTACAAATTAAGATCCCATTTCATTTATTAAAAGCAAAATATCTGCACTGTACTCAATAAATTCTTTGCTAGATTTAGTTCTTCAAAAATTAAGCACCTGCCTGGATTGTTTTCTTGTTAGAGCAAGACACAAACTATAAATGACAAGACCAGTATTAAATGACAGGCAGAAAGCAAACCCTCTCTTTTGCTCTTCATATTGTTGAATTCTGATAATCCAATAAAGCAACTTAAAATAAAGCAGTGTGTTTGGAAAAGCCTAAAAGGAACTGGATATCTTGGATTCACAAAAATGCACACCTGACTGTCTAATCAGTAATTAAAAATAAGGAATGGTTATATGTAGAACATCAACTACCCTGCCATTTACTTTTGCAATTTTCATTTTCCATTTCTTTACATTCAGGATTTTTATCATCACAGGACATTGGATTTAAATTACAGGTTGGATTCTTTTTAACAATAATTAATTTGCTTGTATTTAAATAAGTTGTTCATACAAAGGACTAGAAGAATGGCAGATACTCTAGCAGGCAGATGATAAAATAGTTAAATCATCTCAACTCAGAGACACCCAAGTGTTGCTGCACTACCAGTCTCACCCAAAGCTTTCTAAATCCCATTAGGATTTGCAGTTTTGGATGGGATAATATGCAGAGAAATCCAGATGGTGAAAACCCTCTGAATCCTAATCAAAACCCAAGGAAGTGAACAGCACTGCTGGGAGCTTGCTGGTGTGGAGGTGCCTTTCCAAAACCATTATTCTGAGGGGATCTGTCATTTCTAACTTTTGACATAATAATATCTTCTGCAAAGGTCAAATATAATTTTTTCCCCTTTCAAAACACTCTTGGATAGAGCTGGATTTGTTTCTTTGCTCCTTATGCTTCATTACAGGAATTAACAAACAGCAAGAATCCTCTGGGTCTCAGGGCAGGGTTAGGCAGTGTCTCTTCAGGACAACACAGCAGCAAAGAAATGGATCACTTTACCAGCCACAAAAACTGCACCATTATTGCACTGAATTTCCAGAGCATCACAGAGGTTCTTTGGTGAACTTGGGGGACATGGAAAATGCCTGTATTAAAAGTAAAAACAGAGTAAAACATATTATCACTACCAGAACATGATGGAGCATCACCAGAGCAGTAAAGAATGCCAATTTTTGGCTTCCCACCGTGTGTGATTTTTACCATATTAACAGCACTTAGTGTTTTCTTAAAACTCAACTCCTAACATTTTGGAAATATGGGAATATTTCTTGTAAAGGGGAGCTTGCCTTACAAACTCTAAAGCTTGAAATAATCCTTTTAATTAAAAGATTATGAGTTATTTTCTACTGCCAGAAAGAAAACACGTTTTAACCAGTAAAGCAACAGAATCTAAACAGTCAAAAGTTCTTTTAAAGCCACCCTATCACTACATATCCACTGAATATTTTCCTCCCCTCCCTAATTCTATACAAAAGCACAATACTAAGAAATAGTTTCAGTAGGTACTTACTTGAGAAAATCCTCTTCTTTTATCTTCTCCAGGGCTTTTGTAACTGCCATTCTGGTGAAAACAGACTGCACAGTGAAATAAGAAAATGAGTCAAGAACTAAGAAAAGCAAAGAAAGGCTATGCCTGAGGAAGAAAAGAAGCACTGAAACTTACACTGTGCAGTTCTGTCACTGCTCACTTGTGAGCCCAGATCCAAATTTGCAAAACAGTTTCAAACCAGAATCCTAAATCCCTCAACAGAAACCTAAACCAGCTTAATTTTCAGGAGTTAAATATACCTAAGCCCAGCTTTTATGTCAACAACTGCAGGCTGGTAGTTCTGCTGAAAATAAGCCTGTTGAGTAGGAATCTGTTTCCAAAGTTCAAAAGTTGACTGATTCTCAGAACTAAGGGCTCTGAACAGTGGGGCTGGGCAGTTCCTCCTGTGGAAAGCAAGCAGCTCCCCACTCCCAAGCTGCAGCCAAAGCAGCAATGCCAGCACAGCAGGAGCAGACTGCCAAGCTCTGTGCACAGCCAGCTGCTGCTGGGGTAACTCCAGGGAGAATTTATGTTCCTGGGACAGGAGGAACAAGTGGTTGTAACAGCTGAGGTGAAATCTTGCTCTAGGAAGGCTGAGGACAGGAGAAGGTCTCTAAATGAACCTTCTAATCAAGCATGGTCAGGTCTTGAAATCCACCTGGGATGGAGCCTGCACCACCTCTCCCCACAGCCTGCTCTGATCTCAGTTTCCTCAAGGTAAAATGCTTTTTCTTGCATCTCCTCTGAACTCATTTCAGCATATTCAGTTGTGTCTCATCCTTCTTCCATCACACTCTGTACAGACCAGCCTGGCTCCCTGCTCTCAATAACCTCTTTTGGCACTAGGAGGAGATTCAGCTGGATCCTCCCCAAAGCTTTCACCAAGAACCTTGAAGAAGTCCAGGTTCCTCAGCCTCCCCTCCCAGGCATATGCTCCAGCCCTGGCAGTGCCCTGATGGCTGTCTGCTGAACTTCCAATTTAATGGTGTCTTTTTGCAAACTGGATTGGAGATTTGGGGAAAAAAAAACAAAAACAAAAACTGGGTCACTCTTTGGGACAATTCAAGTCTTGGCTCTAAAGGGTCCCTGGGTGTCTTCAGGAAAGCTACTCTTTCTCCTTCTAAGCATAAATTAGAGATAACAGCACTTCCCTTCCTCATAGAACAGATGAGCAGGAAAGACCTAAAAGGAGCAGCAGCAGCAGTAGCAGGTTTAAATAACCATCTACACAGACAGCACAGAAATTTTCCCTCAGAAGCCAGTTTTTACACCACTTCTCTGATTAACACAGCCCTTGAAGCCCAGCTTCTTTGTGAGGACAAACCTCTGACAGCTCTTCAGAGCTGGTATTTTTCTTTAGATTCCCCTACATTTTGTTGCCTGTGTGGATTTAACAGCCAGACCCTGCTGGTTTAGCTCCTTATGTGGGATTTCCCCCCTTTTGAAGGGCAGCAATGCAGCAAGCACTGAGTTATAACAATACAACCCTGCTAAAAAAAGAGTGGCGTTTATTGGTCAGGTGGAGCAGAGTCAGCAGAGTTCCTGGGCCAGACTCTGCCTCTGCCAAACGTTGGCAGACCCTTCACCAAAAAGAATAAAAGGCCTTGCAATGGCTTCTGACAGGAGTTACTTGTTCTCCCTCTGATCACATCAAGTGTCCCACTCGTATCAGTTTCCCTCCAGCTGGTTTTTTATCCTCACGTGTCCCCTTTTCCGTCAATGGTTGCGTGCATGCTCAGGGTCTGCAACAAGTGGCAAGGTCCCTTTTCTTTCCCCCCTCCTCCAGAGGCAGAGAGGATAAAACCATCCTGCATGTATCCTGGCTTTCATTCAGATCAGAGCACATGAAAACTGCAGTGTGATCGTTTCCCTTTTGGCTGCCGAGTCTCATCTTCACAATGTGACTTATCTGAACTGCTTCACCCACAGAGAGCTTGAGGATCATCTTTGATGCTACATTTAATGCATGACAATCAAATTCTTAGATCTTAAGGGAGGTATTTACAGAGCACTTTCCTAAAATTATGGCCTTTAAACAGCTTGGAAAATGAACGACCTAAAGAAAAGCACCAAGCTCTTGGTTTTCCTAAGCTGAGAATTGTGAAGTGAATAAAGGAGACAACTTTATTTGCAGACAGTTGAAAACTACAGAGCTTTTTGATGAAGGAAAAGCAGACATTGAGCACTGACTGAATACCCAGATAAGTTGTAGCTACTGCTGTGAAATTCTGAATGTCAGAGCAGAAATACAACGATGAGATCTTACCTGTTTGTTCTTCGCTGGTTTGAAACAGTCTGGGCAGGCCGTGGCTCTAAACACAGAAATGCAAATTAGCTTCTTCTCTTACAGAGAAAGAAATAAACAGACAGACCCACAAACACAGCATGTAAATGGTTTTTCTACCCATACATCCAGTGTCTCATTTCCACAGCTTAGCTCAAAGCAGATTTTCAAATTCCCTTTATTCTAAGCTACGAATGGTGCAAGATGTGCATTGCTTGATCCAGAGTAATCACGGAAAAAGCTCTGCTCTTCTGCTCTGACCAACACTTTGAGATGGGATGGAAAAGCACACAAATTTGGCTTTCAGTTCTTCCCAATCCTTCTCAATAAAGGTCATGATTAATATTTTAAGTTCTAGGCAAGATTTGCTGCCACCTTGAAATCTCCACTTGCCACTCTTAGACAACGCCCACTACAAACCCGAGATTCAAACTGTCCCTTCTGGGGAGGAAAATTCAATTTCCCACTGAGAAAGTAACCCCAGGTGCTCACCACCACTTGTGCTTTGCTTGTTGGAAAGGAAACAATTGGCTGTTTCACAAAAGTGAAAGCCAAGTCAGGCTTTCTGAGACGTTTTCTGAGTAGTGCAGAGGAAGTTGCTATTCCTATTAGTGCATTTCTGTGCATGCAGTCAGAGATTATTTCTGGATTTCTGTATCTGCAGTCAGAGATATTTCTGACCTCCAACCCAATTTATCATTTCTTGCTGGTGCTTTTTAACACCTCTGTAACTCCTTCAGACTCTAAGGAAGCAGGTTTTGCTGTTTCTACACAAACAACTTCCCTGGCCAGTCTGTGACCCACAGCAATGCAAACTTCCTCTTCCAAAATTTCCATATCACCTTACCCTTAAATATGAATTGACAAGAGCCAATTCCATTTTCCATGTCAAACCATGGGTCATTTCAGCACACTCACCTCCACACAGCTGTGTAAGAACAGGTGAGAAACTGCAAATGCCATGCTTGGAAATCCAATCCAAAACCTGGAGTTCTCCAGTTTGAGACAAGTCCTACTTTGCTTCCACAGAAACCATGACTGTCACACAGAAACCATGGGCATCAAAATGCAGATGATAATTCCCAAATTTTACCATATTTACATGAAAACCAAAGCACTGCCTCAGAATGTGCCCAGAGCCAGCCACTCACACAGGCAGAATGCCTTGGCACCTCAGGAACTCCTGTGTAATTAAATTAGGTGACTGTGCTGTTACTCCAGAAAGTGTCTCAAACCTTAATTGCTGTTTAAGTGTGCTACAAAGAGAAGGCAAATAAAGGGATATTGTCAGGTCATATGGAATAAACCTGAGTAATTGGAATGTGGAATGGAACTTCTTCCACCTCTACAGCTGCTCTGCTTGGAGCACTAACACTGGCACCATAACAAATTCAACAGCAATATTCCTGAAATGCCAGAAAAAGGATGGAAGGGTGAGCAGAAAATACTGGTGAAGAGGTTTCAGATGAAGGAAATTAAAATTAAATAAATTAGAACAAAAGGGTGCAGGATGCAGAAACACATCAGTTCTTTACAGGATTGCAGGAATCATTATTTAGAGCTGTAGTTTGGCCTCATAATTTTCTCCCTCTTTTGCCCAGTCTTGGAGAAGCTGGAAAGGAAAGATGTTCAGTAAATAATGCTAATAACTGTTCCTAATACTGGTTCCTTCCCAAACTTCCATTCCCTCATCTCCCACCTCAAGACAAACAAAAGATGCAGTTGTGGAAAACCAGGAAGGTGGTGGATTGAGCCCTCAAAGATCACAAATTGCCAGAAGAGAAATCAGGAAATAAATAAAGGCTGCAGGAGAAATCTCCAGTCCCAAGAAATGAATTCAGGTTTCAACAGAGATGTCTCTGCTGAGCTTCCTTCTATGCTAAGACTTAACTTGCAGAAGGTGCAAATTAACTGAGTGAAACTTTAGGTTTTCCAGGAAGCATCAACAAACAGGAAGAGTGACTCTAATTTTTCAGAATATACTTCAACTAGAATTTGAGAAATCAGACTAAATGGCAGATAATTCACAGAACTATTTTGCTTCTTTGTGTACAGCAGGTGCCCTACAGGGCCAGGCCAAAAGGCTGTGTGCAGTGAGGGGATTTCTGTTTGTTTTCATCAACCAGCTATGTTAGTTTAACTCACTTCAAAAGGTTTTCCTCCTGTCCATGTGTCCTATAGGAGCAGGAAAACTTAGGTATGACCTCAAAAGATTCCCTTACCTGCAACTACATGATTCAAATTTTTAAAAATGATACAGGGAATGACTTTGAGGAGGGCTGAAATAGAAGAACTTATCTGAATGCTCTCCTTCCAGTTCAAATCAGAATTCTGAATGATTGGCATCAAAATGCAGAATTAACCAGAATGTAACTTCAAGCTCTGCAACTTTATGTGGATATGAGGAAATCTAGATGCAGGCCACATTCTAATTTATAAACACTGCATATTGTGCTCTGTAACAAATCCAAACCAACAATGTTGCGCAACATTTAGATAAAGATCTTTTGTTACTTGTAGAAAAACTTACAGGAAATGGCACTCCTCGTCTGTTTCTGGGTGAGTAAAGACCACACTAACTTCAAACAGACTCTAAATTAAAAAAAAAAGATAAAAGAACAAGGAGGTGGTAATAGTTTTTTAAACAACCAGGGAGGATATTCTCAAGCACCCTTATTGTAGTTTTAGGAAAACAGTAGAGACAAAAGAGACAGTAACCCATTTATTTATGTTTAAAGACATCAAAAGCTGTGCCAGGGCAGCATTTGCTTTTCTGGAGTCACCAAAGATGATGTGAGAGCACTTCAGAGCCATGAGTGACCTGCCCTGGTGCCATCCTGTGCTGGGCCCAGCAGAGGCAGCCAGGGCTCAAAGCCTATTAGGGTCACTAAACCCCAGAGCCTTCCTGGGAGTGCAATAAAGATAAAAACCCTGCAGCAGTCACCACTGTAACATTTTGTCAGGGGCTTCCTTTGCAATGCCTGCATGGCCTTGGGGCAAAGCAAGGCAACACATCCTGGTGGATTGACAGCCAGCCCAGGAACTCCAGTGTAATCTCAATTCTTCCCCCAATTCCCTCTCTGGCCTTGGGCAAACAATGCTCATTACTTCTCTTACTCAGATACCAGAACACCTCTGGAGGGCTATTGAAAAGACTGGCTAATATTCAAGTGCCTTGTAGATAAAGGACACTAGAAGAACTTTTGTGGTACAGGGATGTCTGGAGTGGCTCCCTGCCTAGAGTGGTGTGGAGCTTTTGCTAATTTGGTGTGAAAGAAGTTTGTTTCTTCCTGGATCATCTTCAGAGTAACTGAGTGGGGTTTTATTTCACTAAGACAAAAGGGATGCTTTCAATTAGCACTCCTGGGAAAACACAGCCTGTAATTATTATGGAAGCTGACAAATCAACACAAAGACTAAGTGAATCTAGTCCTGGGGTCAGTGCTATGGCTGGTGACAAGTAAAACCTACACACAGCCACGACTGCAGAAAATTTACATTCAAGACAATTCAAGGTGCTTCTGAATTTGGCAACACCTGATTGCCATGTTCAGTCAATGTCCTTCAGAAAGATTTTATGGACATTAATCAGAATGTGCAAGTTGAAAACAGTTTGAAAAAAACATTTCTATTGCCTACTTAGGGATATTGGTCCCAACAAGCCCATTTCTAGTGTTCATTAAAGTAAACAAGGACCAGTCCTTTCTCTTTCAGTACACTTCAGAAATTTATTTTATCCACAGAACAACTGAGTTCCCAGAGCAGTAGCAAGTGCTGGCAGTGACAGGAGAGCAGGGAAGGAATGTGTGAGCATTCCTCAGCCTCTGCAAAACAGGGATCCTGGAACAGGAGACAACTGGAAAAGTCTCATTAACAAAAGGAGGATGGCAGCACAAAAGACATGGCACAAACCTGTGGTGGTTTCAGAAGGTGCAATGATCTGTGTGTGCAAAAATGAACATTGGGCCCCTCAGGACTCTCACTTGGAGACCTCTGGTTAAAAGAATTTCCCCTTGCTTTTCCCTACAGTGAATTTAGGAGCCACTCAACTTGCTGCTGTCTTAATAAGGAAAAAAAAAAGGATAGATTTTTATTTCCCCACCATGTGTATAAGTGTATAAATATACACACCCAAACATGTATGAAAAAAGAATGAAGAAATAAAGTAAAAAGTTTTCTGTTATTTATACAAGACCTTTCCATCAGCAGGAACACCCAACTCTTCTGACAGCTGGGGATGAATAATCCACTTATAAGCTTCTTTCAGCTGAACGATATCATCCTTTGCCAAGGGAAGGCCCAGATTTCTGAATCACAAAGAAATAATGACTTGCACAGGGGTCTGTCAAAAATAGATACATGACATGCAATATTTCAAGAGGAACTTAAGTAACTACTGCCAAGTAAAACAGATTAATTTTTTTCCCGTGCTTTGAGGAAACTGATGCCAGAGCTTCCTGGGAGATGAAAGGTTGAAAGAGTCTTTCCAGAGCCTGCCCAGAGAAAAGCTGAGGAAGAGAGAGATGCATTTCAAACTACTTGCTTGGGAACTTAGAGAGCAAAAGAGGTAAGAAACCCCAAGCAAGGTCAAACCAGGTTAAAAAGAAAAAAACTAAACACACAAAACCCAGCTGCCACCTTATTCTTTGAAAGCATCAGGTAAACTGCACTATAAATCACCATTTATATAGAGAAAAGGTGTCTGTATGAAGAGTTCAGACAGACAGACAGCAAAAGCAATGGCTCACCTCATCTGCTGCTTCACCCCCAGCCAAGCAGCACGCTGCAGGTCACCAGCCATGCCCAGGGAAAAGAGAGGAAAAAACAAAAGCAAATTAAGGCTCAGAACTCCCAACAATCTGAGAGACTCTTTGCAAAAGGAGAAGTGTTTTTAAAACTCAGGACAAAAAGGAATTATCAGGAGTTTAGCTTTTGCTTCAAAAGTAGAAAGATGGGATTGCTGTCAGTTTTTATTTCTAAGACATTAACTTTGCTCTTCACATCAAATCCTATATGGCTTAAAAAAGAAAAGAAAAAAAAAGGCATCATTAAACACTTTGAAACCTGCTACTAATACTATAACTACAAAAAGACTTTAAGTCAGCAGTTATCTTCCATATATAAACAGAAAGTGTTTAAATGAATGGTATATGAAAGCTGATTGACATAAATTAATAAAACTCCAAATTCAGCTGTTATCCATTATTAAAAGTTGAAATTAAAAATATACTTGGTCTTAATCACAGAATTGCCCCCTTATTTAAAGCACACCACTTAGTTTAGGTGAATAGGCTAAATATGGAAAAGGTGAGGAACAGAAGGAATAATTCTAGAAATCAGAGGGAGCTTTTAGAACAAATGCTTGAGTTCACCAATGATTAGTAAAAAGAGAAAAACTCTCCCTAGAACCTCCTACAATGAAGCACAACATTTTCAGTTCTCTGCTAACAACTACAAAATACATTAGGACTGGCAGGAAACCACTTAACTAATTCAGCCTGTGCCAGCATCCTCACTGAAGATGAATTCCAAAAATCAAGCTGTTGGGTTGGAATCCACCACAATGAATAATTTTTCAGTCTGTAGGATGCAGACTTTTAAATCCCTCCTCTTTTATTTTTCATATACTTAAACTCCCCCAAACTCTGCTGAAAGAATCACTGTACATTGTCAAGGAAATAATTCTAAGGAAGAGGTTTGAAAATAGGTCTCAAACTTCAGGAAGCAGGGCCAGGATCACATGGATATCAGAAGGAACCACATCACAGATCCCTTTTCCATGCTCATAAGGAACTCAGTCAACAAAATAAGTCTATTATCCTTCATTTGGTACATCTAAAATAATGAGGGAACCCTAAAAACAGTGCCAGAAATTAAGAGGGAAGAGGGACGGTGGAGAGAGGACACGAACTTTGTTAGATCTGTGATACACAAACCCACACACTGCTGAACAAAACAAATGCAGTTGTAGTGATGAAATCCTGTTTGCTCAAATCCACTGTGATTCAATATCCTGCATTTGAAGACAGTATGAGTAAGGCTGCTTCAGCTGAAGTATATTGTAATCCTGTTTGCATAATGACACAGATAAAATCATAAATAAAAATAGCTTCAATTGAAATTCCTTGAGCTTAGCTCTGAACTAGAGGATGTGACAATCACAGAACTGGGTCTGGGAATCTACATTTGACAAATGCCAATTTACAAAGAAACCTCTCTCATGCCTTGATTCAGAGCAGGTTTGGGATGGTTGGGACTCAGGGGGAGGCTAATCTCACTCCTCTTCCCAGCTTTCTTGGGATAAAACTACAAAACAGACAAAACTTCTGCACAGGAGCAGCTATGCTAAAATGAGACCACAGGTCAAATTTCATCTCCTCTCTCAGCTTCCACGTTGAAAGAGAATTAAAGAAATTGCTTTCCCCCTGCAATTAAGGGGAAAAAAACAGATGAGGGTACTGCAAGCACAGAAGCCAACAGATCCCAAATTCCAAATCACATTCAACCACCAAGCCAGCCAAACCCCTCTACTCTCTCCCAGCTGAACGTGGAGCAGGGGATCAGATCCCTCTACTTCATAATTACTTCATGTTTGTGAAGTGGTTTGGAAATGAAAAATGCTCACTACAGAGCTGAAGCCTGCAGGGCAATGCTCAGCAGCAAATACATCTCTGGAACACACCAGCCCAGGCACTGTATTGATTAGGAGCTGCAGGATATTATTCTGGTGCTATCTGAGGGAGCACAGTGGCAACAGTTGAAATACCATGTGCAACCCCAGCCACAGCATTGTTTCAGTGCATTAGAAAAGAGCTTGGAGATGGGGAATTCCAGGATGAGGCACAGGCAGCCCTACAGGGAGTAATGACTACAGATGTTATTTGCATCAATGTCCTTGTAGCAAGCACCAGGATGATGGATCACGACTGAGACCACAGGCAGAGCCAGCAGTCACCCTTCTGAAGGGCACCACTCACTTCATATTCTAATAGAGCTGTCTGACATAAACTTGGGAGTCCTGTAGTTATGATTTATTTCAATCAAATCTCCTGCTTGTGGAAGGAGGCAATTGCTTCCTTGCATCACAGACACAAATACTATGCAAATGTAGATTTTATGTCCCGCTCTCCTCCAGCTCCTCTCGTACATTTTAGACTTGGCAGGATGACAACTGTCATAATTAAATGAGATGAAGGTAATACTGAAAGGCAGTTTCTGATTTTTTTTTTGTTAAAAAAGATGATGGAGAAAATCTGTGTGCCACATCAGAGGGCAGGGGGAGAGAGGCTGCCTTTGGGTGTTATTTGATGATAGGATTCCTCATGTTCTTGCACACAGCAGGTCAAAGAATTAAAAGCAGAATTTAACAAATGACCTCTTTTCAGTACAAATCATGTTGAGAAATTCTGCTATCTGATTTTGATATTTTCAGGCATTTTTACATACTATATTTCTGCTTTTGTGAAGCTGTAAAACAGGCTCCTACTTATTTTTTTTACATGATAAACGGACAGGAGGTAAAGCCTCATGATTTTTAAAGTTCTTCCTCCACCATCATCCCTTTTCACCCCTGCAGTTGGAGCAAACAGCTGCTTTAGCATTTGACAAAACTGGAGGGATGGAAGAGAAGGGACAGCAAAAACTTCTTAATCCAAACCTTCTCCCAGTCGAACCAAAAAGTGCTTCCATAGGGAACAGATCCAGTTTTGGAGCTTCTGACTCACTCATTTCAGTCCATCTATTGATTTGTGGGCCCACAGAGCAACTCTGACTCCCTTGGCTTCCCCAGCACGGCTGCTTGGCTGGAACACGAGCCCCAGGCAGCGAGGACATCCCTCACCTGAACTGCAATGCAACACCACCCTCTACCGAGGCTTCCTGCAAACATCAGGGGCTCTCGGATCGCCTCAGCTTACACCAGGCTTGCAGCTGGAGTAAAGCTTGCTAAAGTCTGACCTATGTTTGGGGTTTGCCAGAGCACCACAGGCACCCCAGTACTCACCTAGACTGAGAAGGCTTTTTGACAGATCTCATTTTTTGGAGGCATCAAAAACTAGGATGGGAATCGGGGAGGTTCACCCAGCTAGAAAGGAGAAAGCAAACACACCAACTGTGCTCAATTTAAGATGGGAAGTAGAGAATCTTATGTTCCAGCAGATTTAGGAGTAGAATATTTGTTAGCTAGCCCAAGATGCCACAGGTAACAGCACTACACGTGCAGTAGATTATTTACCAAACTCTGGGGGGGCAGAAGAGACCTCACCACAGCTTTACACAGAAATCCAGCAGCACCTACCCTTCTTTCTGCCATGTTCACTGAAGCCTCCACCACATCTTAACCACAGCAGGCATCTCTTGTACAGATTGGCATTTGCCCTTTAAAACACCACTTTTGCATCACTTTTAGAACAGTGCTTTTGCATCATTTTCTAGCAGAAAGCTGAGGAAGATTGCAAAATATCCCACAACTAAGTGTATTTTCCCATCATTTAAAATGCTGAACACTTCAAGAGTTCATTCTCAAATTCCTTCATTTGCATTCTGCACTTCCAATTATCATTTATCCCTGGAAAGGCACCAGCTGTGCAGGTCTGTCTCTGAGAAGGTCCACAAAGCAGGGCTGGCATCTGCACCAAAGGGAAGAATTCACTGAGGGTTTCAAACTCCTTTCAGGTCTTCAGATGGAAAGTAACTCCTGGCCTAACTGAAAACTGAAGTTAATTATTTATTAATTATTATAATACTCACTCAGAAGGAAGGGGAGAGTAGACTTCACATCCAGCATGGGCATTTGGGTTTTTTTAAACGGAACAATTAGGAATCAAACCACCTCCAGCTCATCAATTCCACAGTTACTTTTTTAAATATGTGTTTAATTATTTAAGTTACTTACCTCCCTGACAGACAGCTGTGGTGGTAGTGACACAGAAAATACAAAACTAGTGAACTGGTAGTCAGCAGAATTAACTTTTTGGCACACCTGTAAGAGAAGGAGCTTAATATGAAACCACAGCAATGGGACTGAGGTGATAATTTTTGTTCTAGAATAATCACTGTGAATTCATGTTCACACACACTCAAGAGAGATGCCCAACATACAAACCAGAGTAATCACTAACAACTTATTGAATTATAAGCTTTTCTGTCCTGTTAAAAAAAAGTTAATAATCAACAGCATCCTTGGTGCTGTGAAACAACCAAACTCACTATTTTAAAGCCAGGACCAATTGTATACTGAAATTTTAGGTGAAATCAGTTATCTCAGATAAGGAAATTTATGTATCAGATAATTAGGTTTTGTGGTGACTTAACAGATGCTGCCAGATTTTCCATTTTTCCTGAAGAGAGTAGCTCTGAAGCAAATCTTAGCAGCTGATTCTGTAAAAAAATACATATTCTGCCCATGGAAACAAAATAGAAACAATTATATCCTGCAACAACAGAAACTGTACACTACACTTTCTATCTAGCCCCATTTTTTGATACATTCCTGCTATTAAATCAAATCCTTTTCTATCAAGCTTTGTTAAATACCTCAGATGCCAGTGTGAGTTTTCTAGCTGATATTTCAGTTTGTCACATCAGCAATGCAATTGCTCAGAGATGGCATTTGCAACACTCTGTGTCCACATTCTCTCCTAACTCACATTTTCACTATTACCCACAATCTGTTGCATCATCAAAGTATTTTCTTCCCCTGTGGTACTTCATAAAGACATGTTCATGCTCTATTACAAATGTGTAGCTCAGAGAACAGCACTTGATGACTCCTCATTTTCCTGTCACATAAAAAAAGTGAAGAGAGGTCGCCAGTTCCACTGAGGTTTTCCTTGAAAGCAGCTGAACCTCAGGTCATCTCCTAAATTCATGTAACCACATATCTGTTAGTCCTTTTCTTAGGAAAGTGTGCTCCCTGCAGTCATTCCATTGCACCTGCACTGCTATTTTTAAAGAAAAAGTGCCACCATGACAAAGCCTGGGCAAAATTCGGTCCCACCACAGATGCAAGCTCCCAGCTGCAGGTGTGCAAACACTGCCCAGGAGCAGGATGGAGTAGGAGTCTGCCTTCTACATTTCAAATCTTCAAAACAGGCAAATGTTTTGGTTTGCTGCCTGATCTCTTTCTTTCAAAAGAAAAAAAACCATTCCTTTTGAAAAAACAACTAAAAACCTGCACAGTGTTTTTGGTCAACAGCTTTATCCTGTAGGCCTCAACATACACAAGCTCTAAAAAAGTACCCCAAAAGGCTACAAATTTACCTTTTTAACAAAGTCAGCCTCACAGAACTCCTGGAGAATTCCCAAACACACGTTGCAAACCTTCCCAGCTGAGCTCTCCGTGGCAGCATTCCCATCAGCAGCCAAGGGAAGCTGCAGGATGGCTCCATTGTGGTTCAGATCATCAGCACCTTCTTCCCTGTGTTCAAGTCTGATTCTCTTACAAGGTGGGTCAGCCACATCCAAACAGACTGTGTCTTCTTTTTGCTGACTGTTCTTCAGAAATTCCTGCAAATCCTTCAGCAAGTCCTACNGGGCCGGCCGGGCCCGCTCCGCTAGGGCGGGCTCAAAGGTCGGGCCCGGCCGGGGCTGCGCGCGGCTGCGGGGGTCGGGCGGAAGGGCTGCCCCGCACTGTGAGGGGCTTGTGCCGGGCGGGGAGGGGCGGGCTCGGCGTGCGGGGCTTCGAGCTCGAAGCCCGCTGGTGTCTGAGGGAAGCTGCGTGNATCAGCACCTTCTTCCCTGTGTTCAAGTCTGATTCTCTTACAAGGTGGGTCAGCCACATCCAAACAGACTGTGTCTTCTTTTTGCTGACTGTTCTTCAGAAATTCCTGCAAATCCTTCAGCAAGTCCTACAAACAGAGGAATCACACTGTGGCTGTTTGCTCCTCTTTAACAACACAATTCCATAAGGCAGTACTGTTCCACTTGAGGCTTAGTGTATGTAAATAACAACAGGGAATTTGTGCCTAAAGATATCTTTAAGACACAATTCAACAGCTCCAAACTGCATTTCTCTCAAAATAGAAACTACCAGAGAAAATATTGCTGAATAGACTTGCTTATCATCCAGGAACAAAAACAGTTTCCAGACTTGCAGAAACACGTTTACCTTTGCCCCATCACTACTGCATGAAAAGAGACATTTAGTGCTTTCTTGTAATTTAGATTATGTTAGAATTTAATTCCTTCAACTCCACTAGCTCAGGAAGAGAGTTGGCCACTATAACAAAAGGTAAAGAGAGCAGACACTGGTGGGGGTGAAATTAAACACACAGAGTAAGAACTTTGTATCAGGAGAGAAGCCTTCAAAACTTAAGTACAACCTGCCTGTCTCTGATTGCTGGAAGGATGAGAGACAAGACATAGTTCAGGAAGATGGATTCATTAAAAGGTTTTCAGTAAAGAAAGTGTAACAGCAGTTACTGTGTTGCAACTCACAGGAAAATAAGGTAGGGATGCAAGAGGATAAAACAATTAACAAACACTTCTCAAATAATTGATAAAAAACGGAAAAGGCTAAGGAAGAGAGATGTTAAAAATGAATTATGGAGAGTCTAAACTTGAGCAAAAGTAAAACAATCAAAACAGACACCAGCAGACACAAGCATAAAGACAGGGGATTAGAGCAAGTAAAGAAGGATGCCTAATAACAATGTGTTTCTCTGACTTATCCTTAACCTTTTCTCTGCAATTCTTCAGTTGCATCCCCTACCAATACTGCAATTTCACGTATATTTCCTTTATATTAAAGGAAAAAGCACGGTTCTCCATAACTCCTTTTCCCTTCAGGCCAAGAGCCCAAGAACACAGCAAAGGACAAACCTTGTGTGGATGTCTATAGAGCACCTGTGATCCCACGCAGCAGAACCTCAAAATACATCGTGGGCAAGTGCCAGTGTTGAGTAAGAGCTGAACAATTGGTTTGTCCTTCTCTGTCAGTGAAGACATGCTGGGCAAATCTAAAATTCAACACAGAGAAGTAAAAAGAAAAGCTTAGAATAAACACAGTTCAGCAATTCAAAAAGACTCAGCTGACACTTAAAAACTGCACACCATATTTAGAGTAACTGGAAATTTTTTTTGTCCTCTAGAGAAAATTTGGGAGACATATTTGTTTTAAATCACAGGCACGAGAGAAGTGGAAGGCCAACCCAAAAAAACCAATGAGTGAAGGAAAAGCTTCTGTATTTCTTAGGTTTTTCCTAGAAAACCAAGGGAATGCTGAGCTTTGGCCCAGTTTTATCTTGAATAAAGAACATGACAAGCTAATCTTTACTGAATGAAGGAGGGTGGAGCCAAGAAATATTAAGGCAAATTTTAAATGGGACTTCCCCCTAAAATTGCAGTGAATAAAGAATCTGTGTGTTAAAATCACAGGGGTAAAAAAAAAAAAAAGAGGCTCAAGCCATCCCCTTTTGTCACACAAAGTTCTTATAATTTTTTTAAAGATTTATTTTCCTTCTCAATATAGCACTTGTGTTTTTGTGAGAAATCTCACGGTGCTTTTTTCACCCCAAAAATATCATAGCTAATTTGATTTCCCATTGTTCTCTCTGCCCAGAACTTTAGAAACGACTGATTTTTTTTTTTGGCCAAAATTTTGTGATGGGACAGAACTCGGGATTTTTTTGGAAGGAGATTCCTAGTGAGGTGCTCACCCTTACTGGACATGTAGGAAATTTCAGGAGGCCAGGATAACCTGTTCAGGAAACATCAGGATAACCACAACTGTTCAGCCCAAAGGTTTAATGAGTCCATTGTCACCCAAAGTGGGGATAAATTCAGCAAGAAATTCCACAGTTCTAATGAACCACCTGATTTTGCTTTGGGCTTAGCTCCTGTAAGCAACATTTGATACTCTCCTAGTTCTTGTGTCCCAAGGGATGGGATATATCCATGTTCTCCATGCCAGCCACAGACTGTTACACCTGCAATATCCAATCCTGCTTAGAAGTACCTTGCACAGAAATACTGCAGCCATGGAAAACCTCCACAGCACGGAAAAGTTATCAATTCAATGAATTTAGTAAGTCCTGGCTTTGGATGCTTTACGGGAAGCTGTAAAAACCAAGGGCTACATGGAAAACTTCAAAGCTGCTTTTAGAGGGAACGAACAAACACAAACGAACACGCTTTTAGGTAACTGCAACCTCAGTTCACCTCCACGAGACTCAAATACCAGCACAATGTGGCAACATTCCTGATACTTGGTGCCACTGTGAGGGTAGAATCGGGGCCCCCGCTCCGGCCCAGCACCTGAGGGCGGAGCTCAGAACCCCTCATATGTGAGGGGAGAGGGAGCTCAGGATCTCGTTCCGGCTTCCTTCCCGCTCCATTCGCATTCCCGCTCCCTTTCCTGCCCTCATTCCTGCCCCCATTCCTGCTCCATTCCCGGTCCCGCTCACCCCTCTCTCGGCGGCCCGCGGAGCCGGCACAGACCCGCTCAGCACAGAGGCAGAGCGCATCGCTCGGCCGGCGCGGCGGCGCGCCGCGCCCGCGGGGCGGCTGGTGGAATAGCTCGGTGCTCCCGCGTGACGCCTGCCAGCGGGCGGGCCCGAGCGAGGCCGAGCCCAAACCGAGCGGGGACGAGCGAGGCTGAGCCGGGGTCGAGCCCGAGCCGAACGAAGCCGAACGAAGCCGAACGAGGCCAAAGCGGAGCCGAGAGGGCCCGAGGGGGCGCGATGGCGGCGACGCCGCCGCCCAAGCCCTGGGAGTCCCGGCGGCTGCCGGGTGCCGCGCCCGCCTTCCAGTGAGTGCAGGCGTCCCTTCCCGGGTGTCCCCGCCGCGGCGGCTGTGGGTGTTCGCCCCTCGGGCCGGCCGGGCCCGCTCCGCTAGGGCGGGCTCAAAGGTCGGGCCCGGCCGGGGCTGCGCGCGGCTGCGGGGGTCGGGCGGAAGGGCTGCCCCGCACTGTGAGGGGCTTGTGCCGGGCGGGGAGGGGCGGGCTCGGCGTGCGGGGCTTCGAGCTCGAAGCCCGCTGGTGTCTGAGGGAAGCTGCGTGTGCGGTGTGGGGAAGGGAAAGCTGTGTTGTCGCCGGTGGTAGAGTGGGTTCGCGGTCCTTTCCTGGGAGCGTTCGCAGTCCGTTCCTGAGGGCTCTGCAGCTCTGTTCGCCCCCGAGCCTCTGCGGGACGAGGGGAGCTGCGTGTCACCCTCAGGACTTGGAAAAGATTCCTGTGTGTTGTCGATCTCTGTGTGTGTTCCCGACTTCTGGGAGCTCTTCCAGAAAACCCGACCTGCTCATGAAGAAGGATGCACAGAAAGCGCATGTAAACTCCTTTCTTACGGAAAGCCAAGGAAAGGTCACTCGGTGGCTGAATATTCTTATTCTTCACTTGGTGCCGGTGCCTGCAGTTGGAGGGAGCTGAAACTGGGCAAAAGGTTGGCCCAGCACTAAACACTGAGCAAGAACTTCGCTGTGTTCTCTGCAGCGTGCTGAACTAGCAGTTTGGTTTTTCATTGTGGACTTATTTGCCCCGTTTTAAATGGCTTCAAGCAACTTTAAAGTGAGGTGTCCCAAGTTAGCTGCTGGAGAGGGGAGTGTAGTGTGAATTATGGTAGCTGTGTTTGTTGGGGTATTAACTTATTTTCCTTCCTGTTTGCAACTGCTGAGTTAGAGTCTGTGATGGAAAACACAGCAGTGTAAAGATACAAATATTATTCTTTGCTGTGGAAACCTGTAAGTTTTGCTGAGAGGAAGCTGTTCCTGACCTTGTATGGAAATAGTACAGTAAGCAGCAGCTCCATAGCAATTCCAAGCTTGACTTCTTTCTTTTTTTTCCTGGACTGCAGAAGTGGGAAGTCATGGGATGAGGCAGTGAGCTTGGGAAGTAAAATGTTTGACTTTTAGGGTGATAATGTGTGAATGAAACGCATATATTTTTATTGAACTGGCAAAAGCTGGACAAAAGGCTGCTTGACAGAATTCAAATGCTAGTCAGGTACTTCCAGAGTTTTATTACAAAGGGCATTGATAAAACAATTTAACCTTACGGGCATTCAAAGGAAAAGAAAAATTACTAAATTAAGACCTCCCTCTGCCAGTACCTCTCAGTAGTAGATTCAACCCCTTGTAAATCTGCACACAGGCAGTGGGGTAGTTTGAGTACAGAGGGAAATTGGGCACCCCAAAGCCCTTACACATATTATTGCATAATTACTTAGATTCTCAGTTAGGTCATGCCACCCTTTAATAGTGGATTCAGAAAAACTCTCAAGCTTTCTTTTTGCTGTATCATTGGCTCATTGTGCAGAAGAGCTGGGAGCAAGGGTTGGAAATAAAGCTTTCAGATTGAAGAGTTCATAAAAGTTCATGCTAGGGCCTATGATAGGCTTTCATGTGCAGAAGAATGACCTGGGTGTTAGAGCAGTAGGTTTGATGGCTCTGGGTTGTGTATTTCATGTGTTGATACACTAAATACACAATAAATGATGGAATAAATAGACAGAGTTTTTTCATGTTTACATTCCAGCTCCATGTTCACACTGAATATCTGATTATAGGGGTTTTATTCCCTTGAAGGATCAGTGTTTCCTGACCAGATTTTTTTACTTCCAGCAAACACTGTCCAACATCCTGAGTGTTGGGCTCCCAGGTTCCCTATCCCCGCACTGCTGAAACTGTTCATGGTATTTGCTAGTTAGCCAAAGGCTCTGTGGAAAGGAAAACTTAAACTTTGGGTGCTGATCTTGATTATCCTCATTTAGGTCTGCTGACTTGGGTGACAACCTGCTGAGCAGGCCCGGACAACCCACGGTGGCACGAATCCCTCCGCCCATTTTGCCAAGACCATCCCAGCAAGCAGCAAGCAGCAGCCTGAGCGCTTTCAGGCCAGCCTATAGCAGTTCTTTCTCTCCAGGCTATGGCTCATATGGCACCTCTTTCTATGGAAGCTATAGTCCCTACAGCTATGGCTACGGAGGGCTGGGCTATAACCGCTTCTGTGCCGATGGCATTCCCCCCAGCAGGTTTGTGCAGCAGGCTGAGGAGAGCAGCAGAGGCGCCTTCCAGTCCATCGAGAGCATCGTGCACGCCTTCGCCTCCGTCAGCATGATGATGGATGCAACCTTCTCTGCTGTCTACAACAGCTTCAGAGCTGTGCTGGATGTGGCCAACCACTTCTCCCGCCTCAAAATTCACTTCACCAAGGTGTTTTCAGCTTTTGCTCTAGTGAGAACTATAAGGTACCTCTACCAACGCCTGCAGCGCTTGCTGGGTCTGCAGCAGAGCTGTGAGAACGAGGATTTGTGGGCTGAGAGTGAGGGCAAAGTAGCTCATGCTGGCCTTGAAGACAAGGTGGCTAACTCTGCAAAATCCTGGCCCATTTTCTTGTTCTTTGCTGTTATATTGGGAGGCCCCTACCTGATTTGGAAGCTGCTTTCTACGTACAGTGATGAAGAAACAGGTAAAGATGACCTGCAGCACCACAGAAGTGCAGCGTGTATTGCTCCTTTTGTTGTTGCCTGTATAGTGATTAATCTCACACTACACCAATAGTAATTTATAGATACTGAACATAATAATTCATATAGTAATAGTATTGAATTTTAGGGGGCACAGTACTGAATTTTAGGCATGTGATGCAAGTGACAGCCTGCTTAAGTAACCTGTTGCTAAAATGTGGTTTCCTGCTGAAACTTTCTGTGATTCCAGAATCATGCTTCCTCTCAAATTCTGGTTCCTTCCTATTGGATGTGGCAGTTTGGGCTGGGTGGGACAAGTGTTGGTTGGATTTGCTCAACAAATCTTGCTTTTCATGTTACTTCTGTCACTTCTCTATTGGAAAAATGTTAGCAAGGAAGTTAGAGTGTTCATCTCCTTTGAAAAACACACCAAACTTTGTAACTCAAAGCAGATAAACTTGTGATTTGTGTTTGCAAACAGTGTCTAGTAACTGGGCGAGTGGAGAGGATGACCATGTAGTTGGAAGAGCAGAATATGATTTCAATGCTCTCTCAGAAGAAGAAATTTCTTTCCATGCTGGTGACATGCTCAGATTAGCTCCCAAAGGTAAACTTGTGATTTGCTATTTATTTTTTCATCACATGTGAAGTAAGTTATGGTGTAAGAGTCTAAAAACTGAAACAAAAAAGCCCCCAAATCCCCTTATTTGACCAAATTCCTCATCCACACTGGTTTTTACTCCGTTAGGTGATTACTTGCATTCTGATAAAACTTACAGAGTAGTTTTGTTCCAATTTGTTAAATTGTCTTGTAACTTGATGCATTTGCATTCTCTTCTTCAGAACAACAACCCAAGATCCGTGGTTGGCTTCTGGCTAGTTATGATGGCCAAACAACAGGACTTGTGCCAGCTAATTACATCAAAATCCTGGGCAAAAGAAGAGGTAGGAGAACAGTGGACCTGGAAAGGGTTGCGGAGCAGCGGCCAGCCTTTCCCAGCACAGCTGTCAGAGGAGCCCCTGCTGCTGTGACTTTAGAGGAGCAGGAGGCAGCTTTTGAAACTGCTTTTGCTGGGAGCAGCAGCAAAGTTCCCATTGCATCCGACTCCACTGTGGCTGGTGGAGAGAAGCAGGAACTCTGATGCACTTTGATCAACAAAGCAACTGAAGCGTGCTTTATTGATACCACTTAGGGTTTGTTGAAAATCTGGTTTGTAGTGGAGCACTGGTGGGTCTGTACCAGTTATTGCTGCTACTGGCTGGTGAAGGGATGGAGAAATGATTGCTCAAATTTGTGGCATTTCTTTTTGACTCACCTAAGGCTGTACGTCAATGATTCTATCCACCCACCTGGCAGGAACTCTGAGATCTTGAGATAGGAGAAGTGAGGCATTGATAAAAAAACAAAGGAAAGAAAATAGGGCCTGGCATTCTTGTTTAGGAGATAAATTAATGCCCAGTCTTCAGTAGATGTGCAAAGGGAAGATTGATTTCTGTAAGATGTCCTCCAAAACTTCACACTCAGAACCATAAATGAGTAATTGCACATTGTCTCCCTCTGAAAGAGGGGAGAGTTGCAGGAGATGCACACAACTGAATAGTGAGAAGGTTGAAGTTGCTTTTCATAAGAAGTAGGGTTCTGTCATAAAGAACTTAGCTCTTAGAAAAACAAGGGACTTGGGAGGAAGGGAGGAGAAGTAGAGTTTACAAAGGGAGACCAGTGAGGCATCACCAGTAGTTCCAAGCAGTTCTGTTTTGTTTATTGAAAGGACATTAGAATAAAGAGTATTCTGCAGTCAGGCAATCATCAGCTGTTACTCCCTTTATCAACTTTGCATCACTCTTAGCCATTTTGTGTTGTAGCCTGTTAGCTGCCTCTCTGCCAGCTACCATCTGCATCTTATTTCTGTCCTTTATTGATTTTATATGAGTGTCAAAATACCTATCTTGTGGTTTTCAGCAGTAAAAGGAAAGCCTGAGTTGGGGGAGCTGAAAGTAATTTGAGCATCAAAGAAAAAGTAACATTTCTTGCTTAAGTGTCTCAGTGAGAGAAGGTCTTGGAGTTGGACAAACTTTTTATGCTGCCTTTCAGGTGTTAAATTTTGCATCTGCTCATAAAATTTGAGGCCTCCAGTTTATCAAAAGCCATAAAAATATTAAGACTGTTCAGAGTATTTTCTTCATATGGGTGTTTGAGAATTCTGTCTTGAAATACTGTTTTGTTTTTTTGTTAAATGAAGCAGAGATAATTCAAACTTCTTTTTCCTTGTAGTATATATGTATAACCTGTTTAACTTCTGAAGGTTACATCAGTGGATTAAATAACTAAGTTTGTCTTAATCATTAAAATAGCTTTTTTATTTTAAAGTTTCTTGAAAATATAAGTAGGGCACAGGCCTTTGCTTGGTTGATTGAGTAGTTTCGGTTTGACCATTCCAACAGGGATCTTCAACACCCACTATGTGTTAACAAAGCTTTCAGTATTTATATTTTAATTGCATTTGCTGGCCTTGGGGTCTTAGAAGTCTGTTCAACACAACAAAACTCTAAAAAAACCTGAAATGAGTACATTTAATTGAGGTAGAGTGGCTGAAAATGAAAATATTATGCTGGAATTTTGATTTTAAAGTAATCTGTGAATGCCTGTTGCTAATAAATAGAACATGAATTTAAGTGGTTGTGCTCAGGTATTGGGAGATGGTGATTAGAACACTTTATAGCAAATTTAGATTTTGAAGGGCGGATGTAAAGGAAAAAGCAGTTAAAGGGGAAATGAAAACCTTGAGGTTTGAAACAGAACATGTTCCTGAGACAATGCCCTGTGTACAAGAGCATAGAAGAAAATGATCTGCATTTGAAAATTATATCTGTTGTTGAAATGAAAATAATAAAAAAAAATCTGAAATCTAAAATAGAGTGAGGCAAAAGGGGGGAGGGATAAAGGGGGGAGGGATATATCAAGTGTACAGTTCTGTGTGCAGAGTGTGTCCCTGGAGGGAATGAATTTACTGTTCTGAGATGTAATTAATGGACTGTCAGCCTCTTTTGTTAGTGAAAAATTTCATTCAGAGGAAGGGTCTTTAAATGACTGAATAAATAAATAAATCCCTTTTTTTTTTTTGGTAAGAGTATCCATTCAGGTAGATTTTTTTTGGTTTTGGCTGTTTTTTGGGTTTTGTTTTTTTTCTGTCTTCTGGCTCAGAACAAGTTGAGAAGACAATGCCATGATGCTTGTTGGAATGTTTTAAGTCTTCTTTTTAGAAAGACAAGTTTAATTTCACTTCCAGGTCATACTATTTTGACTAGTAGGAAGATGGGTTATTCTTACCTGAATTGTCCTTAGAGTTGTTTGACTAAATATTCAAGTCACTGTCATCATTGTATCTATTAAATCTCAACAAGAATTTTGATCCTTTCAATCCTGCAATTAACCTTAATTGGAAAAGAATGCTCTGAGGAAATGAAGTCAGTTATTTAACTCACAATTAATTGTACTGATTGCAGAAGGGTATTAAAGTTCATTGAAGTCTACTGTACACTACAATTCACTGTCTGTTTCTGTCTGTGTGTCAGGCTACAGAAAAAAGACTTAAATGAACACTGGGTGGAAAGGAAGGCTGGTGGACAGGCTGCTCAAGACTTGCACAACTTTAGGAAGGGGAGACGTCCAAAAGGAGCAGGTGTGGCTGTACCAGGAGAGTGTAGAAGAGGAGGTCAGAAAAGAGAGGTTGTTTAAATATTGTTTGACCCAAGCATTAGGCAAGCAGCTCTTATTTTGTACATACTAAGTTACCTTTATGCTATTCTTTGGAATTATTTATATAACTGTAGCAGAGATAGAAGTCTGTAACAGAGCTTTGGCATCTGTTTAGATAAGATTTTCGTTTATTCTTAAATCTTATTGATACTGTTTAGTAGATGAACCATTTTCTGCTTGAATATGTGAGCTACTGGCAAATGCCACTGCTGAGTGGTTCTCGAGGTGCACACAGAACATGAACATGCACAGGTCAAAGCTTTGTTCAGCTTTCTGAATAATGAATTTAAAATCCTCTGTTTGTCTGGTAGAAATAAATTAGCCACTTTGCACAGGTTCAAAAACTCTTCCTTGTGTGGGATTAGACTCCATCTGGGATATTAAGGTTGTTCTGACTCACTTGGTGGTCTTGGTGAAATTTGCTGCTGAGGTAAATACAAACAATGCAGTTTCTTACAAATCTCATGTGTTGGCAATGAAAACCTTCCAGAAGAGGTGCAAACTTGGAAGCCAGCACAGGGATTTCTTGATAAACCAGTGCAGAAATACTCTCATGTGCAATCATAGCAGAACTGTACTTGTTGTACAGAACATAACTCAAGAGGTTATGATCTTATGTAACTCCTTCCAGATTTTTATCCATGCAGGTGTGGCCCAGGTGTTGAGATTGGTGAACATTTTTGGGTTGTAAAAGCAAGTAGTAATTGTGTGTGTCCTCAGGTGGTGAGACACATCCTTTTCTCTTCTCCTTTTGTCTTGGACTGGTTCATTTGCTGAGCAATTTGAAGCAGCTTTGGGCTGATAAATCTCCTGGGTTCTGTGGCATCGTGGAACTGAGCCTTTAAACAGCTGGATAATCTCTCCCTGGAACAAGTGTACTGGTGTAACTGGTTTGACTGGTAACAGAGGCATGATGTCAGTGCAGGGCACCCCTGGCTCGCTCTTACCTGCAATGAGCAAATCCCTAAATTTCACAATAATCACAAAACTATCAGGCTCAAGCAAATGCCAGAGCAGAGTATAAGCACAGTCATGTAGTTTTAGAAATGAAAAATACAAAGAGACAATTATACTGCCTTTGAATTATTTTAACTAATCTATCAGTGTCTCAAGAGCAGCAAATGAGTAAAATTTAAGATACTGATTTTTTTATTCTCAAATAATTTTTTTCTTATTTAAAAAAAATAAATATGGGGGAGACACTGCACTTCTGCCTAACATCAGAGATTAATTAAAAAGCCATGCTCCAATTCTCTGACATACCATCAACTTTCCATTCATCATTAAATAACTGGATGTCATCATGATGCAGCAATTTCCAGCATTAGCTTATTCTATGGTTGGCTGTGGGGTGGTATAAAAGTGGGTTTTGCTTTCCCTGAGATCTAAGGGAAGCTTTCAGATTGACTTAGAGAATTTAGATTTCAGATACTTCTCTAGATTGGTGGAATATTTTTTTCTGAATTTTTCTGTGGATGTTTTTTGGGTGGGTTTGTTTGTATGTTTTTGTGTTCTCTGTCCTCATTGTACTATTTGAGTTTACAAGTGGAGTTTTTGGAAAGAAAATTATTAATATCCCTGATTTTTTCCAAATTACCACTAAGGAACAGAATTTAGTAGTGGGATTGGGAAGGATTGTTACTTGAGAAATGGGGATCTGGGCTGGTCTTTGTCAGGCATGGGTGGCTTCCCACAGGAAGTAATTTTAAAATGTTTGGGAATATTTGATGTAGTAGTAGACATGCAAGAGGAATCAAACGGTGTGGGTGAAATAACAGGATTGGGACTGTCTCAGCCTTTGCGGAGTAACTCTGGTGACCCGCTCCCAGTGGTTGGGCTCTTCTGTGTAATTAGCTCTAATTGCAGTGTTCTGCTGCTGCTTTTTATGGTTAACAGTGTAGCAAATATTCGTACCAGCTAAAAACCTGGGAAAAGCTTACTCCTCTACCAAAGCGGCTCTTCGGTAGGCGCATGGAGTGCCTTAACACATTGCTGCTTGATTAATTATCTGTGCTTACATCACGAGCCCCATTCCGGTGTCTGATGCATTATTTTGGCGGGCGGTAAGAACTTCTCGTGGGCGCGCTTTTCCTTCCCTGCCGGGTTCTGGCAGGCGGGAGCGCTGCAGTGAACTGTGCCTGCGAAAAGCAGAGCTGCTCCCGTGCTCGGGAAGCGGAGCTGGGCGCCATGGGGATGCAGCAGCGGAGGGAGAGGGGCGGCGTGACGTCACACCAAGGGAAGGCGAGGCCGTCGTGACGTCACCGTGACGCCGCGCGGGGCGGCGCGTTGCCGGGGAGACCGGACGCCGCGCGCGGGACGGGAGGGGGCGCTGCCGCCGCCGCTGCACTGCGGCAAGGCNCGCCTGCGGGTCCCGCTCGTCCTTCGGTGGAGCCGAGTCCCCGTTCCGCTGCTGCCCCGGCACGTCCCAAGGAGGAGCCCCTGCCCGTCCTGTCCTGTCCCGCGCCTGGGAACCGCCAGGTAAACCCGGGAGAGCGCCCGGGAGAGCGCTCGGGAGGGGTCCCGGTGGAGAGCGCCCGGGGGGGCCGTCGGAGACCCCGCTCTGAGGCTGCTGCACTTGTAGAGTGTCTGAGACCTGTTTTTATTTTTTAAATTTAAACGCTTTGTCATTTTTAATGTTGGCTGGTACGTGGGCAAGCTGCAAAGTTGCTGTTGTTCCTCTCCCCCGCCTCATTCTGCACCATCACTTCCTTGCGTCTCAGGGCTGTGGATGGAAACCTCGTGCCCGTCCCACCATCTTCACCTTCCCTCAGGTTGTGCGCGTGCAAGGGGTAGTAATTCTTCATTCCTTCTTAATTCAAAACTCGTTTTCTGTGGTATGCTTTAAATAATAAAAAAAGTCGAATCAGATTGTGTATTTCCGTAATGAATTAACTCGCAGGAATCCTTCACACAGCTTGATTTGGAAGTGTGAGTATTATTAGGAATTCGTGTTCTCACGTATCTTTCTATGTTGTGTATCTCAGATGAGTTGGTCAGAGTTAAATAATTTGGAAACTTTTTTTCCTCCAATTTACGTAGTTGAGGAAGGGTTTAACTGAGCTTTCCTTGCAGTAACAGAGCAGAGAGAATCTGTAGAAGTTGGTTTTTTTCTTAAGAATATGATTTATTGCAGGCTTTATGTTGCTGCTTTTACAGAGTTCTTGCATGAGACAGAATCTTGCACATGTCTTTATATTTCCATCAGGGTTTCCTAAAGGACAAAAAGGCAAATATAGAATGTCGTGTATAAAGCTTCAAAGAGGAGTCCCGTGCTCTTTCCAGAATATAAAAAAAAATACTTCTGCACGCCTGTAATTAAGTCTTTTCCCTCATTTGTCTTTGCAGTGATAAGCATATACAGAGCTGTATTTTAATGTACAGAATAAGCAAATAAAGAAACCTATGTGAGAGACAAAGACTTGATTCTCTCTGAAGGTGTCATCACGTTTTACAGCACCTGTCATCCCTTCATGCTCGAGCTGCTTCATGGTCCACAGGGCTGATGTGTAGTAAATTTGTTACCACTGAAGCACTCAGATTTTTTCCCTGTAAATTACAGACTCCTTTTTTTTCCTAAAAAAATTGGTTTTCCTTCCCTCTCTCTTTCTTTCTTTCTTTCTTTGATTGCCCAGTGTAATCATCCCATAGCACTAGCCCTCAAAAGGGTGATTTATGGAATATTGACATTGCTGGTAATTTTACTCACATTAAGCCTGTTTTATGGTGGGAAACCAGGGGATTATAATATTCCATCATTTACTTATCTCATCCAAGCACATTTTTAAGCCAGCTGCTCCATGTGTATGAGCTAGCACAAGAAGTCAGCTCTGTGTTTCATAACCACTGGGGTTTGCCCCTGGTGCTGACCTGTTCTGGCCTGGTTGTTTCTCCTCCTGACAGGAGAAATGGGAGATGTTCAGGGGCTGAAATGTAATTGCTACCGACATCTGTCTGCACAAAGACAGAGAGAAGTCTCCACCACAGAATACCACAGTGACACTGCTTGAAAGTGCTCTTGGGGTGAGGGATAAGGACACAGTGACTTCAGGGATTGATCCACTTTGACCTGATAGTGGCAAATGTTTTATTCGGAATTTTGGGCTTGTATAATCTGTGAGGACCTTTCTCTTTTAAAACTGGCTATTTGGCATGTTTTGCAGCACAGTTCGTTTAGATAGAGTTGCTAAAATGGTATGAAATTTTCTATAGGACTTGTCTTCTGTTTTGTGGCTTTTTGTCTTCTTTTTAAATCTCATGACTGTGGGAAACCAAAGTATGCTCTTGGTGGGTTCTGGGGTTTTTTCCTTCTGTTTTAATTGAGCTGCTCTTTTGAGAGGATGAAACTTTACAGTTACCTGCTGCTGTGATTTGTGTTTCTACCAAAAAAATAAGCATAAAAAAGGGCTGGAATAGATTCTAGGGGGAGAAAAAAAATCAGGGCTATTTTGTGTCTTTTAAGCATCTTTTATTTTAGAAAGAGGGTGGTGCAAAAGAAACATCTATATACAGTATGGTTTTAGTAACAAGTTATCGGGTGTCATCTAGGTGTATTTTCTCTCAGATTCTATATAATTCTTGCTTCTTAAGTAAAAAATTTGTGTGTGGCTTTTAAGTTCTGTTATTGAGTGTTTCTATAATAAGTCCTTCCTGAGCTTTTCGGCCGTGTGTTACTTGAACATGAAACTCTTAATTGATGCCCACAGTTCTTTCCCAGCATAAACTAACTCAGTACTTTGAACTTTTACTCTGTTCCCTGGTGCTATACATAAAAACCGTGGAGAAAGAAAAAATCCCCAAATATAATCCTGTTTTATAAAGTATTTCCTGCTGTCCTTATATGCTTTGTTCTGGTGTTCAGCTTGAAGCTAAGGAATAAAAGGTTTTTGGAACTGCTTATCCTGACTGAAAAGGAGTTGGGAATGTCAGGTGTTTGGGATGAGAGTTGAACGAGATTCAGGTGTTGTTTCCTGGCACCGAAGTGTTGATGGCCCTTAAATTGGTATCCTGGCTTGGCTTCTAAATAATGTCAGTCAGGTGTGCTGAGCAGATGGGCACAGCAAGAGGAGAGCAAAGCTGAGAATAGAAGGTTTGTGGGAACAGACAACTGTGTTTGAATGTGAGTAAATTTACATTAAAATGCTCCTCTGTAACTTAGGCTGTTTATTCTGAGATTTTGAAAGCTTTTCTCTTGTATTAGAGAACTCAGAGGTGTGATTTGCCCTCTGGAAAGAGGTAGCTCAGAGGAATAGTGAATAATACCTGCTGCCCTTGGGTTGGGCTTGGTGTGTTTTGCACATCTGCTTCTCCCTCCGGGTTTTGAGAATATGTAAATTTTGTCAAAAAAGCCTCAGTACTTGACTTTGATGCTGTGGTAAACACTTCTCCCAGTAATTTATAGAGTGCTGCAGGTAAAGTAGATCAAGCTTTAGCAAACCATGCAGTGATGCTTGCTAAAAACTCTTTCTCTTCTAGGCTTAAGTAGCCAAAGATGAGTCGTGGATTCTCAGAAAACAATAACTTCCCCTATGACAACAACCAAATGGTTTTGGATATGATCCTGTGTTCCCTAATTGGTGTTCCTCAGCCTATCAACTGGGACAGTGTGGCAAGGCTAGTTCCAGGATATACATCCAAAGAAGTGAGTTCACTAATAAAACAATTTGTATGCTTTATGGAGAAGAAAACATTTTGGAGGGGGAGAGAGGGGAATTGAAATGAAGGTGCTTTATTTTTTTTCTAAGAAATTTCCACCTAATTGAAAATGTTAAATGGGGAGTCGGTTGAAAAGAGGTGGGGGGTTTTGTTTTGTTTCTACAGAATCTGAGCATTGAAATTGAGAGGTGTATTCTGCATTGTATTTCATTAGAATTTATACACAATAAGAATGAAAATTACTGGAAAGGAAAAATTAAAAAGTGGAATTAAAAAAAGGTAGCTGTGCTACTGCTTTCCAAACTCCATAGTTAAGACTTGGATGGAAAGGGTGCCAATAGCCACTAACCCTGTGCAGGTTGTAGTATTCTTACTAGGAAACCTAATAACTCTCTATGTCTGTTTTTACAACTCTAACCAAGGAGGGGTTACAGATCTCTATTAGGTAAAGAGTGCAGTTGCTTCTCCTTTGATCCTACAAGATGTGGATTTTTCTTTCTTTGGATGGAGTAGAGTTGGAAGAACCTCTGCATACTTATTTCTCTTTCTGGATTACTGAATTTCCTGGTGAAAAGCTCTTTATTAATAATAATTTTGACTTTTTCATTTCTGAGAGGGTATAAGCTAAGAAAAGTCTTTTGCCCTTGTGATTCAGCAGAGCTGAAAGAGAACAAGCCAGTGGTCTTGACTTTGGTGCAAACCTAATCAAGTGTGTCAGCTCACATTTATAGCAGTGCTATTGGGTGTTGCTGTAACCTTGTATTTCAAACATAAAAATGAAGGACTGGGTCTAGAAGCTTCTCTGGAATGTTACTGCCTCTCAAGTGCTTGGCAGAGTGCTTGGGGATGTCTCTACTGTTCACCTTTCAACGTGCAGACAGCACTGTGCACATTCAGCAAATAAAATAACAGTATCAGTGAGCCCTCTCCTCATATTAATTCGTGTTATTGATTAGTACATGTCTAATTACTCTGTTTTTAAAGAAGTTTAAATGTCTTAAATATGTGGAGTCCCTGTTTAAGGCAGTTACATAAAGCACAGATATCTCTTTATTTGTCTCTTGTATGTGTGTGACTGGCATCACAAATCTGAGACACTGTGAATATCAGAAGGATGTCCCTGTGTGGCCCTGGCATGAAGCAATGTCTGTTAACCCAAAATAAATAAAAACAGCTGCAATGGAGCCCCACACCTGTGTCACAGAAGGAGCACCTGTAGAATTAAGTAGATTTAGTTGTATGTGCAAGTTACCTCTGTGTAGGACTTTGCTAAACCAAACCTATAATTATGATTGTGTTAGTACAAATTTACAGAATGGGGAGAGTTTCTAGTTCATCAAAAACAGGGGATGGGAGGTTACTAGAATTGCAGTAGAAAGCAGCAGTGCCTTTTGTCCACGTTGCAATGGAAGTCATAAAGTAAAAGAATAATAATTGGCAATTACTATAGCCACTCTCAATAGCATTTGACCATTTATGGCAAAAGAACTAATTACAAAATGTGAATTCAAGCTCTCCTTGTAACTTCCTCTTTGAAAACTGGGCTTAAAATTATAGGGTTTAAGGAAATGAAAGTTGAAATAGGTTCTATTGAATTTTTTGTCTATTAGAATTTTTAATTATTTTACTTATTTTACTGTGTATTTATGTAATTTGCTGATACCACTAAGTAGGAAGCATTTATGAGTTTGATATCAGTAACTGATAACTTTCACCTGCAAAAATGTGCAATACAGTATCCATCTCAAATCATAGCTATTAAAAATGTGCTGAAAGCTACTGCTTCATTGTCCTATCATTTAATCTTGTGACAGTGTGCAAAAAGGTTTGATGAACTAAAAAGCAGTGGAAGTTCACCTGTTGACAACCAATATAATTCCCTGATGGCTGCTGGTGGGAGTCCTGTGGAAACTTTAGCTACGTACATCAAATCCTCCTTGCTCGATTCACAGACAGAGTTTCAGGAGCCTGCTATTGGGCAGGATTCCATTACTATAACTGGTATGTTTTTAGTAATTCTGAAATATATTGGCTTTGATAATCAGTATGTGCATGCTTCTGTCCTGAGTGGTTAAGTCCACCCAGGAGTAATAGTCATTCATTTTTGGAGAGTTAAGTATGGATATAATGCATACAACAAGGCACTTGCCATTAGTTTAGCTTAAAAATCAATGTTTGCTTGGGTATTTTTGGTAACTTGTCCTTCCAAGAGGCATAAATCCTTCTGTTGAATTCTGTTTAGGGTTTTTGGTGGTGTGCTGTTAACCCTACAGCCATTTGAAGTCACATTAAGCAGCTTTATTAAAATAACTGGAGAGTATAGTGAAGAAAAGCTGCTGGAAGCTGAGGAGGTGATCCCTTGAGGGCAAACCTTTCTCTGCCAGCTACAAGCTCTGTGTTTGCCAGGAATGGGTGCAGAGGAGTTGGAGCAAAATGTAGCTAATTTTGGCTTCAAGACAATCTTGAGATGACATAAAATGTGTCTTAGTCAATTATGGGCAGAAGAGGACCAAACCCAATAGTTGTAAATTCAATTATAGCACAATTAAATATTGTTAACAATTCGTTTAATACTACTTCTGTCAGAAGTTGTAATTAAATGTGTGAGTGTTACTCTCTGATTTTCAGTACAGAGATGTTCCAGTGACTTTGCATGAGAAATTTGCTTCAGTGATAAATAATTTCCGTGTTAAAAATTAAAACGACAGTGAAGTGTTTAAACAACATGTTCTCTGTTAAAATGTCCTTCACTGCAGCTTTCACTGTCCTCTTTGCAGCAGAAAAACAGCTGTTTGAACTTTGAATAAAGTGTTTTTAATAACTCTTACCAAGGGATGGTACTGGAAAACTGTAAATGAAGTGTCATGACTGAAAGTGCTTCCCATCAGCTTTCAATTACGTGGTTCCATGCCTGATGTGGGTAAATGCTGGTGGCACCCACAGGTCCCTGTTTACAGGATTAGCAGCTTCCCAGGAGGCAGTTAAGGAGCTAACTCTGCTTCTAGAACTCCTTGGACAATTAGTGCATGTTTTCTTTTTAACAATGTAATACATGTAATGAGTATTAAAGCAGTTAAGTCCGCTAATGTAATGTTACCTTTGAAAAGATCCTAGCCTGAGATTATTCTCTGTTTTCTTTGTAACTTTGGATAAATAATTTGCCCTGTTTGAGTGTAATTTGCTGCTATTAGGGTAATTAATCTTTTTTTCTCACAGGCTTCCATGAACTCTACTTCTTAGTGTTTGTGAGGTACTTCTACATTTCAGAATTGAGGATTTGAGTCAATCCTATTTGTAGATGTTTTTTGCTTAATTAATTGCTTCCTAGTGGATTTATTCACATTAACTTATTGTTAGGATCAAGAATTTTGGGCCTGTTTGCATTTGTTTGTAGTCATGAGTAACAGCAAGAAAAAGCAAATCAGACCGTACTCATTCTGAGCTGGATTCTGGCTTTGGCTGGGTTATAAAAGCTCATTTAATACTTGCTAATTATGAGGCAAACTGCTGGTAAGTCCCTCTGATTACATCTCATGACAGTAAACAAGCAGGGAGAGGATAGCCTTTCACCCAAAGTATTTGTTACAAGGTTTCAAAAGTTAATCAATCTGTAAGCTTTGGAGGGAGGGAAAAAGAGATATGTGTGGGGAAGGTCAGATGTCCCCATTAATATTTCCCCATAATTGCTGTTGTGCAAATTCTTGTCAGCATTATCGCCTCCATCACTAAATCACTTCACTGTGTTCACAGTAAACTTGTTAATATAGTTGCTGGAAGAACTCTCTCATACCATGTATTTCCACAGTCCCTGCTTTTATAACTCACACCTTTGATTCTGACCCAGGGCTCCCCCTTCACCTGCAATGAGGATGGCTGCCCACAAAGCTGTGGCTGGAGCAGCCCTTTCCAAGGTTTTACTGAGAATGAATCTTTCCCTTCTGTTAACTGTGGTCCCTCTATTAAGGCCTGACTAAGACTAAAATGTGCAAAGCCTTCGTCTGCACTTTTTAAGTTTAAGTTTTCTGCTTCTGGTGCAGTAATTTTGCTTTCCTGAAGGGCATAACTGCTGTGTTTTGAACCACATCATTTTTGCTGTTGTTCTGCTGTAGTTGCTCAGCCTTTAGATGAAGAGGTCTGTCTTAATCTTCTTCAGCCTCTTACATTACTCAGGAGGGAGATGATGTTTCTGGAACTCCCAGAAATCTGAGAATGGCATAATCGTGGGAAGTCACTACCTTAGGGGTTTTCAGTGGAAGACAGATATGTGCCCTTGCATTGTTTAAAAAAGATAATGATCTTTCAGGCTTTTAAGTAATATCACTAAAGTTTCAGCTTGCAGTAATCCATGCACAGCTGGAAAAGACATTAATTGTTTTAACCCTTGGTCCAGAGCTCAGTGGATTTGGTGACTGAACTCCTGAACTTCACTAGGTTGTTGTGTGCACTTTCCACTGCTGGTAGTGCCTTTGTGAAGATCAGCTATTGAAGTGCATCTGTCCTTTATTCCTGGAACAACTTCAGTGATGTAGCTCTAGCACCAGGCAAATTTCATGGTCTGCTCTCTTTGAACATTGTTTGATATGATCAGCTGGTTTAAGCCACATGTGTGAGAAATTTGGCAAAAACAAACGCATCCTAAGTGTCTTCTGCATTTCTCTTTGGAAGCTGCTTATTTCCAGAGCTGACACATGATGGGTAAAGAGTGAGATTGGTCTCAAGTTATGTCCTGGCAGAAGCTCTGATGTGGCAGGGTCTTAGGAGCCACATCCCACAAAGCAGCCCAGAAGAGCTAAAGGAATGGGTTGCATTCCCAGAAGGAGGTGCTGAATGCAGTGAGTCTCATGCTCAGTGTTGAGCCAGGAGGGATCTGGGTTAGTGGCCAAGTGTCTGGGTAACCCAGCAATGGAGCTGCTGTGAGTTCCACTCACGTGCATGTCACATGTCTGCATGGCACTCAGAGCAGGAATCTGGATTGTTCAGTAGCCCTTATGGAAGCAGATTTGTTGTTAGCTGTGCCATTGTTCCACTGTGACAGCCAGACTTCAGTTACATTTCCAAGATACTGAAGAGCAAAAGATCAGGAGTTTTTGTTCTAATGCAGCCTTTTTCCCTTACATTGAAGGAAGGCCCAGTGCAGCCTCCACAAGGAGTGGTTCTTCAGAATCTGAGAAAGGTCCTGTACATAACAGTGGAGAAAGCACTGATGAATCCCAGGGGTAAGAAGAGCTTTGTGTGTTTGTTATCTAGGGGATTGTAGAACTGACAAAAAGATATCTAAATTGCTGAAATTTATCTTCTACCAGAAAGAAAACAGCTGGGAACAGCCTAATGAATAAGAAATTTGGAAACCTTCCATTGCTACAGAAATTCAAGGAGTTGGTTTGAGGATGTGTTGTGTGCAATAAGATATTTATAAATCTGTGCATACTGTTCCTCTGGGTGATTGATCACTGCTGTAGCAGGAATGAGAAACATCCCTGGTTTTATAAAGGAATTAAACAAGACTGATGCTCAATTGCACTTCAAAAAATACTCTTGAACAGAGATTTGCCCTATGTAAAAGCAGGAAAAGAATGCTGTCAATGAAAAATTTTCCCATGACTTCCAATAGCCATCCAGGTCACTTTTATTCCATCACACATCCCTGTTTTCTACACTATATAATTTCACATAGAATAATGTTTGTTTGAAACCGAAGCATCTCTCTCTGTAGAGACAATATTTACTGATTCTAGCTTTTAGCATTTCTTAAGAAATAGATATTTTTAATATGCAATAAACCAAATTTTAATTTCCACTGATGAAAATTACTGTTACTGTCCTTGGTGTCTCAGTGATTTAGGCATCCATATCTGGTTATTCTTTGAAAAAAATTAAGAAGGGAGAAAAAAATAAGCTCTCCATGTGATTCAGGTAGTATCCTTTAACAAACAGGTGACAAAATTGGGAAATGGAGCTAGAAATTTGCTATTTCTGCTCCCTTAATTAAATCATTCTGATTATCTGTAGAGGACATGCCTCTGTCTTCTTCACCTATCCAACTATAGTTGCTGTTAATAGTTAATAACTGCCATTTGTTTTCCCTCTGTTAATAAAACCCTATTGGTGACATCAGTGTTGCAATGCATGACCTAGAGCTGGAGATGAGGTCGTTGGGATTTGATTTAATTGGCTTAGGCTCTTAATTTGCTTTGTGGCTTTTTTTTTTCTTTTGAGGCCTAATATGGTGATCCATGTGTGTGATGAAGCCAAAAACCTCAAAGAAGATTTTGTGTGTCCTCGAGACCTTTTGATTTCAGAGATGAAATACTTTGCTGAGTACCTGTCAGTGGATGCCCAGCGCTGGGAGGAGGTGGACATTTCTGTGCACTGTGATGTTCACATCTTTGACTGGCTGATAAGATATGTCAAAAGGAATTCCAAAGATTCTGAGGCTGATGAAATGCCCACTCTAGGTAAAAGCAGATAATTTCTATTAAATTCCTTATATTGTGTTATAATATCTGTATTAATTGAAGATGAATAGTTTTGATGCAGTGCAGCCCCAATTGGTTTCTGACTGTTGTCAGTTGTTGGAAGAGTGTTGCAACAGAGATCCTCTGGACTTTTCAGCAGATGGCTCTGCTTTGCCAGCACTGACAGCTTTGAGGAAACATGCTGAAAGTTGAAGCAATAAAAAAGCCTTAATATATTTTGGGATGTGATGTTTTTAATTAAGACTTTTCAAGCCTCGTCTGATCAAGGACAGAGTGGTAGATTTTAAATGCTGATGATTGGTTAGTTTTTCCTCGAGTTTGGATTGTTTATCCTCTGCTCCCTGTTGGTACAATTGCAATGTTTTCTACAGTTTCAATGCAATCCAGTACAATGGTAGAAGAACCTTGGCAGATTTTGAGGCAAGTTTTTAAATTTTTTAATGAGCCTTGCTACCACTTTTTAAAATGTAACTTTATTCTCTTGGTCTGTTTATTACTTGCAATGCGAAGGTTATGTTGAAAAAATCTCAGCTGGATGTGATGGCTACAGATGGAAGTTAACCTTGTGTAATTGTTTAGTCATCCCTGTGAAGCCTCCTTTTCCAACCTTAATAAGGTTTCCAATTTTAATAATTTTTCCAGGTTATAGCTGTACTCTGGCCACTGAAATGGTAACCCAAAAGTTTATTTCTTAAGATGGTTAGAAGGTTCTGTATACTAGAAGATGGAATGATAAGCTGATTGCTAAAATAATAGCTAACACAGATGCTAAATAGGAAATTACAAAACAAAATCCATGTAAAAAACCCTGCCTTTGTTCTGTTGCCTTCTAGAACCATCAAATGTCATCTCAATCCTTATTTCTTCTGAGTTTTTGAAGATGGATTCATTAGTAAGTATTAAGAAAGATAGATTGATTTTTCTAGCATGAGAGCACAGTTAATTGCCAGGTGTCTTAACAGCTTGTTTATTATGCTTTGGCTGTTACATAAACAGGTGCTACAGTGAGAATATTTTGAGATTTTTAACACTTTTCCTATTCAGTGCAGTAATGCAATATTTGCAGAATCTCAATGCAATAAATCTTAGATTAAATTATTTCTAAATGTGATAGTGTGATCTAGAGTGCTTGTTTTATATCCTTTTTACATGAATTATATGTCTGCAATTTAGAATCTGCTTTTCCAGCTCTGTATAAGGAATAGCTACTGACTGTTAAAATGTTTGTCTAAAGTTCTGTCATTGGGGTGACCCACAGTAAAGCCCAGCTGTTGAAGTTGAGATCCATGTGTTTTGTGCTTCTATTTTAACAAGCAATTGGAAGGTAACTGAAATTACAATCAAGTAATGTTAATTCAGTGTCTCCTTTAGGCAAATCTGAGGCTTGTTTTTCATTTTTAAGTCGAACTGAAATAGTTTTCCAAAACCCCCCACTTAAAAATCTTGAAGCAATTAGTATGGGTTTTTTTTTTAATCTAGAATTTCTTAACATTCATATTTCTGTTTCTCCTAGGTAGAGGAATGTATTCATTTTTGTCACAAAAATATGAATGCTATTGTAGCCACACCATGTAACATGAACTGTATCAATGCTAATCTCGTTATGCACATTGCTGATCTCTTCAGGCACAATGAGGTGGAAGAGCTGAAGGACAAGAGAGACAAATTTAAGAGGTAACTTCTTTGCCTTGTAATACACTTCTTAAGTGCTGTTGAGCTTTGGGATCATATTTCATAACAGATAAAACTGTGCAGTTTGAAAATATATATTATGTATATTCTCATGGAATGTATTTTTAATGCAGAATATAATGGTATGATTTCAGAATTTCATATTAAAATTATGAGCAAAAGGAAAGAGCTTTTACAGGAAATGAGCAAAAGGAAAGGCCACACTAGGAGCATGGCATGGGCAAATTATTCATGATTTCTCACATGGGAGCCAGGATTAAGGTGAGAAACCTTTCATGGGATGACATGCTCCTAATTGGTAGAGAATGGTTTGGCTTCAGCATCTTGTGAGCTCAGGTGTTTGGATTTAGAATTCAGATGGCTGGGAGGCTGAATAGTTGTGCTGGAATGTTCTTTCAAACATCAGGACCTCAGCTCAGTATCAAGATAAGGGCCAGTTGTTGGAGTGCAGACTGACAGACAAGCAAGGTGAAAGGAAAGGAAGGTTTTAGTCTGTAGGGATGAAGATTTAATTTTAGAATGAAGTGCAACTTCACAGCAATATTCACTTAAAAAAGGTCTTTTAGTCAAGGTAGAAGCTGGCAGTTAATATTGGCAAGCATTTTAAGAAGGAAAACAGTCAAAGTATCATTTTTATCACACTTGTGTAAAGATGAGATCAACAGGGTAATTTAAAGGAAAATTGTATTAAAATCTAGATTCTGTGAGTGACTTTGCTTATCAAAATGTGATTGTTAATCTCACTATACATAAAGCAATTTTCAGGTCTTTTTCTAATGGGTGAGCCTGTGTTGCTGTCATTAATAGTAAACTTTTCTGCAAGAAGATTGAGAGACTGTTTGATCCGGAGTATGTAAATCCAGATTCTAGAGGAAATGCAGCAACTTTATACAGGTATGGTCTTTTTATATGGCTGTTTCCATAGCAAGGACAGTCCTTGTGTTTAGAAATCCTGCTCTTACTCCAGTGCTTTCTTTCCTTTTTTCTCTTTTTTTAAATTTTATTTTAAATCTAGGTGTTGTTTATGTAAAAAGCTGCTAACCAAAGAAACTGAAAGGAGAATTCCATGTGTACCAGGAAAAATCAACATAGACCAACATGGGAATATTGTCTATGTTCATATAAGGTAGTGAATATGTACATATATAAAATGTTTCTTCAGCTCTGATTTTGGGTGATTTTAGAAGTACTACATACTCAGATACATTACAAAATTAAGTCACAGATATAAAGAGTATATGAAGCATCTCAGCTTTTTGTATTACCTAGCAAAAAATAAAACAGGAGATGTGATTATGATGAGGTACTACTGAAATTCATTCAGCAGTACTGCTGAATGGAAATGGGAAAACTGCAGCCATGATTACTGGGAGGGCTATATTTGGGTTGCTCTGCTTTAAATAGAAAATACTCAGTTAATTCTTTCATCACATGGTTTTAAGACATATGCACCTGATAACAGATTGAATTAAATGCTGCATTTCTGCAAGGTTTTTTGGTGAAAGACAGACCTCGCCATGCCAGCAAAGAAAAGCTGAAGAGTATTTTTTAATCTGACTTCATACTGTCAGATCAAATGCTCAACCTGCTTAAAGACTGCTATTAATACACTCTGCCAGTTGGTTTTCTGTTCCTGAAGTATTTGTCAGAGGAGCTTGCAGGACCTGTTCCATATGTAAGCCTGATTCGTGTGGCACAAACATTTAACTGAATTCTATCTGCCTGATCCATGGCTGTGAACAGCTGGATTCTCCTGTTAATGAAGATCAGCTGCTCTTCCTTCCCTTTCCACATGCTCCTTTTAAGGAGAATGGTGGGAGATTAATGACAGGAGACCTTTCTTATCAGATCCATTTTGTTCAGAACAACTATAAATGGTTCCATATCAGCTCCCACCAGTTATTCCAAGGTGTGCAGTTAAGTTGTGCCTAACATCTACATAGAACCAAATCTTGTGACCCTGTCCTGACCTATTTAAGGCCATTGGTGATTAGTCACATAAAATTCATTAATTGTATTACTTCACTTAAGCTGAGTGTATGTGGCTGCTCTGCAACTCCCAGCAGATAAATGTGCAAGGCTTTAAAGTTACTCAGAGGATTACCTAGATTCTAATTATTTGCCTTGTGCTACTTGTGATGCTTTGCTACACAGAATAGGTTTACTGAGAAGTGATGCTGCTCACTAATGAATTCAGGCTCAGGAGCTAATACAGTTCTATCTTTAATGATTTAAAAATAGGTTTCTATTTATTGGTTCTCTGCTGGTGCTTAGAACTTCCAACTGGAAGTACTGCTTGCTTAGTCTAGGTTAGGCACACATGTAGCAAAAATGGTTCAGGCCAGGGCTTAAAATTGGGAGGAAATTTTATCTGTTCTTTCTGAAGATAAAATGTCCCACTGCAAGCTGCATATTCTCTTTGGAATTCTGAAGAGGTGTGTCTCATTTGAGCACAAGGAAGGAAGGAAGTTCTGTATTTTTAAGACTAGAACTGCCAGATATGTGCCTTCATCAAAAGGGCGTGAGCTTGTATTTTCAAACTGCATTTCTTAGCTAATTATTGTTGTGTTGCAGATAGAAGATGTTTATCTTAGCTTGTAAATTTGCAGTATATGGATCTTGAGATGAATCAAGCTCTAATTCTTTGTTAGGAGTGAGTTTAGGATGTTTTGAAAAAAGAGGCTCTTCTGTCATGCTCTAAATTTAGTCATCATTGTCTCACATTGTATCCCTCCTGTTGTAACTACTGGAGGTTTTTTGCCAGTGTGTTTNTGTAACTACTGTAGGTTTTTTGCCAGTGTGTTTTTTGCTCTTTCTCCACCTCATGGGCAGGTGGCAGGATTAAAACAGAGCCAAGACTCTGATGTTTTGGTTTTTCAGAGACAAAACCTGGGAAGTGCATGAGTATTTAATTGGCCTTCACGAGGAACTGAAATCCTGGCGGGATGTTTATTGGCGTCTTTGGGGGACTGTCAACTGGTTGACCTGCTCAAGATGTAACCAGGTTAGGTAATTTCACTTTGGCTTGTGGTGAGTGACTTTTAGGGGGTTTGAAAAATATGTGGTAATAAAGCTTGGTACCACATTCTTTACTGTGCACAATTTTTACTTCCATAGGTCATCTCACCTCTNAATTTTTACTTCCATAGGTCATCTCACCTCTCGCTCTGTCTTTTTGCTAATGTAGTCTTTCCTGTGCACGGAATTCTCCCACTGCCAGTACCATTCGCAGCCAGTTCTTTATCCTGGTGTAGCAAGTGCTCTGGGCTCCACTGGCACAGGAGTGTATCCCTGTTGTAACCAAAAAGTTCTTCGCTTTGACCCTACAACCCTCCCAAAGGTACTTCAGCTCTACTTTAAAAGAGCAAAACACACGATGGGGTGGGCAGCAGTATGTTAGGAAAACTAATCTTTTTCCAAAATAAGGATTATAACTCAAGAAGCTAACTTCTGTTCCTCCCATTAAGTCCAATATTTGATCTTCTATCTCTGTGTGTTGCAGGGCTGCAAAGTGAGGGATCATATGGTGGAGTTGCCTCCAGAAGGTGAAGATGGGGGTGCTTTGCCATCTCAAAGTGAAGAGGGGGATGCTTTGCCATCTCAGGCTGCTCAGATCTTGAATGATCTGCTGCATCACAGAGATGTTATAGTTGTTCCTTTCACTAAGGATGAGAATAGGTAAAAACATTGTATTGTGTTACTGAAATAACTTAGCCTTCAACAGAGAATATGTGTGCTTGTTACAGTTGAGTTCTCTCCCCTTTCAAAATGAGTCATAGGACTTTCTAAGGGTAATTTATTTTTGGTTGTTTACTTGGAAATTGGGAAGTGAAGAACAAGTACTTTTTCCTTTTACTTTTCAAAAGTAAAGCAGTCAAAAGCAGGCTTTTATTACTCAACCTCCATAAGCATTCACTGCTATCTTTATATTTTAACATATTGCTATCAAAATGTTACATGGCCGACTCAGAGATCTGTCTGCTCTCTTCATACATGTTGAATAAATTGAGACTGATTCTGAGGTAATGGAAGAGAAATGTTTATTTTTGGTTTATGCATTTCTCTTGAAGTGATTCTGGTATTGGACTCGGTGATGACAAAGGCCTTGAGTGTGATGTGCTTGTAGAACCAAATACACCATGGGGTCCCAAAACTGGAGAAATCAATGCTGTGAGTGCTGATGCTTTTCCTTCTTTTATTCTACTGGTTAAGAACTCTTTGAAGAAATTCTTGAACAACTTTTAATAAAAATAAACACTGGCTGAGCACTCTAGGATAGGATAGCTACAAAGTACCTGGTTGATGAAGAAGCAAAACTTTTCCTATGTCTGCTGGAAATATTTCAGTACCTAATGTCCCTCCTGTCCTGGATTGATTTTTGATGAAAAAAATCAACTGTAAATGTTTTAATGCTAAGCTTACTTTTACTAAACCATGAACTGACTGCATTTACTTGGTCAGTGGTTTTCAACCTACTTGGGTTTAATCATTCCACCAAAATTTAGAGTTCAAGATGGGAGGAGGCCTGGGAGCTACCAGTGTAGAGAGTGCTGTACTGTAACATACCACTACTATTTTTAGAATTTCTCTCACATTTTTATTTTAATTATTATTAGTTCTTTAACTTACATTTTTCTCTTTTT